>ML418883.1:22212-60769 GCA_005239525.1 Nicotiana knightiana | reverse complement strand
GTTTCAGGAAGCTGAGTTTGTATAGGTAGATGAATCAGGTTCCTGAGTCGACCTTGATCCTCAGTAATCTGGACATTGTTAGAGATCTCAATAGCCTTTACATCCATTTCTTTCTCAGCACCTGCAGCTTCTATCACCTCATCAGTCTGTCCATCCTTATTTCCAACTTTAACTATATTTGGCTTAGCTGGAGGTTGCAAATCAGGGTGATTAGGATCTCCAATTTTCTGTGCCTCCTTATTGCTAGGTAGTATGACATTATTATCTTTTTGTTCAGCTTCTACTTGTCTAGCTTTGCTAGCCATATCCCCTGCATTCCCTTTACATTTGTTGCCCTCTTCATTGACACCTTGTTCTTCTTCCTCTATTTCCTCGTCTGATGATTCCTCTTCTCCTATGACTCCTTCTAGTAACTCCCCTTCTTCTGAATCCACTTCTATTTGATTCGCCCACAGCCTTTCTCTAGTGATCTCTAGCCTTGTATTATCCGTTGAGATTCCATCTGTTGCTGCCATCTCTCTTGTTTGTGATGGTATCTCTCTACATGATTGGTTTGTTGTCACCAAATTTTCATTAAAGATTCTGTTCACCCATGCTGAAGTAGAATCTTTGTTAGCTACTCCTTCACTCCCATTGCCTACCTTAGTAGTCATTATCTTGTTATCTTTCTTAATTGAAGCTTTCCCATTTGATTTAGGATTAAAAGCAGGTTCTTTAAAATTCAGTTTGCTAGTTGAATTGTTTTTAGTATTCTTTCTCATAGCTTCATTGTGTTGATCTATCACTACCAACTGGTTGTCTTCTTCCTCTCCATTATCTTGAGTTTCCAGTGCTGCAAATTNATGACATTATTATCTCTTTGTTCAGCTTCTACTTTTCTAGCTTTGATAGCCATATCCCCTGCATTCCCTTTACACTTGTTGCCCTCTTCATTGACACCTTGTTCTTCTTCCTCTATTTCCTCGTCTGATGATTCCTCTTCTCCCATGACTCCTTCTAGTAACTCCCCTTCTTCTGAATCCACTTCTATTTGATTCGCCCACAGCCTTTCTCTAGTGATCTCTAGCCTTGTATTATCCGTTGAGATTCCATCTGTTGCTGCCATCTCTCTTGTTTGTGATGGTATCTCTCTACATGATTGGTTTGTTGTCACCAAATTTTCATTAAAGATTCTGTTCACCCATGCTGAAGTAGACTCTTTGTTAGCTACTCCTTTACTCCCATTGCCCACCTCAGTAGTCATTATCTTGTTATCTTTCTTCATTGAAGCTTTCCCATCTGATTTAGGATTAAAAGCAGGTGCTTTAAAATTCAGTTTGCCAGTTGAATTGTTATTAGTATTCTTTCTCATAGCTTCATTGTGTTGATCTATCACTACCAACTGGTTGTCTTCTTCCTCTCCATTGTCTTGAGTTTCCAGTGCTGCAAATTTATTAGCAGTATGGATATGCTGAGTATTTCCTTCTACATCTGTACCAACTTCTCTCCTTGCTTTTCCAATCTCCTGTTGCAACTGTCCAGTAACTGGGACAATTTCTCTTCCTGTACCTTCATTACTCAAAAACCCAGCCTCAGTACCTTTATCCCTTCTCACATTGATAGGCTCAACAGTCACAATTTCCTTACTACTCTGATTTTGTACGACATCTCTTCTTGCACCATGCTTCACTCGCTTGTCTCTAACTTCCTTCCACTGACCTTCAATATTGCCTACAACCTTTCCACTAGTCAAAATCATTATTGATTCATTAGTCTGGACCTTGTTCTTACCAATATCTACTGCTTCCCGTTTTCCAGTATCATTCAACTCTGGGTGCAAATGCCAACACTCAAAGTCATCATGACCTTGAAGTCTACACTCCGTGCAATATTTAGGCATCATGTCATATTTTACTTTCACCCATTCCGTCCTGATTTCCCCTGTAGATTCATTCACAATGTCCATCCTTACTTTCTCAGGATGATTAGCTAACAAATCAACAAGAACTTTAACCCTCGCACAACTAGGTCGAGTCTTATTGATCGTAGCCATATCTAATTGTAGAGGCTTACCTACTGCTGAGGCAATAGAAAATAGACATTCCTTTACATAAAATGTGGGAAGTAAATATGGGAACGATATCCATGCCATCGCCTTCGTCGTTTCGTCCCCAACCTTAAATTTGGAGTCATATATAAGAGGACGCAACTGATAATCATGTCCAATGCTATCTCGAACATAATATGCGCCTTTTGACGTAAAAATCAATGAAATCCTGCCATAATGTTAATCTAATTAAGATATGTTTGTCCCTTAGATATCCAATACTGCATGCACCTTTAATCCCACATTGAGAAGGAACAATCTTGCGTATTTCTTGATGTTCTGGCCAGCCGTATGCAAATTTACCAACAACAGCGTATTGAAGCCCTTCAATTATGTTCATTCGATCCAATTCTGCCTCAGTAAAAGTAACTAATGGTTGTCCATTAACAAACGCAGCTCTTCTCATCGATATTGATTCATCAGTAGCATGCACACCACTGTTTACTCAAGAATTTGCATTGATCGTGCTGGGTTTGAGAAGTCCAGCATAATTTGTTGGTATAGGATTGATTGTAGGAGGTTGAGGATTGTTGTTGGTGATTGGGGGTGGTTGGGCGAGGGTGGGGGGAGGCTGACCAGCGGAGGAAGGCTGGCCGCCGGCCAAATTGGCCATGGCAACAACAAGGTGAGAATCGCCTGGAAATCGCCTATGCTATCGTCAGAGCTCCTAAGCTCTAAGCGTTTTTTTCCTAAGAGGTTTTTTGGGGTTTTTATTTATTTATTTTTTTTTTTAGTAATCCACTAGGCTGAGCGCCTAGGGCTAGTTTTTATATATAGTAAAGAAAAGAAAGAAAACAAAGAACAATTGTCTATGTTGTCCTACTAGAAGTAGGACTGTAATAAATGAAAATACATAGAACCTATTATCAATATTGGATGTGTCACTCCCAATATTGATATCACAAAATGAAGTACTATTACCTAAGATGATATCCATATTACACGAACAACAAAGTTGAAACCAATGCTATTGCCTCCATTTTTGATCGATTTCCTTTGCCTATGCATACCTTGAGTCTTCCCAGATTTGTCTTCTGATTCTTGTGCTGTCCATGTCTCTAATGTTGATGGTCTTGTCAACGGTGAAGATTCATGTGGCATTGTATTTAGATGCATCAAGGAACTGATTTTTCCTTAATACAGACATAACTTATTCAACTTCAGTGCACTGCCCGTGTGACCAGGCATTCCAACTGTCTCTTTGTTTTGTTGTAGTGTGTTGGAAATCTGTTCCTTATATGAGCCACACTACTTTTATTGAACATCCCATACCAAAATATGACTAAGTATGAATTATACATCTTCCCTAGTTTCCTTCTCATGCTTGTGCATGTCATCTTTTCTCCTTCAAGGGAATGAGCACATGGTGCTAATACCACCCTTAGAAGTTGTATTAAATGACAAGGCATAAGTACAGTAGCGTTTCCTGCAAAAAAGGACCCAAGGTTAGTTAAAACTTCTTCTCCTGGATTTGATGATGTTGATCCTGCCCCAATTTCCAGTGTTTGAGCTGCACGCTGTCCATTCCCAGAAATGTTGCTTGTGTATCCTTCTATCTAGTAAGTAAATGGACAAATTCCTTGTCCAGTTTTTGAACGACTGCTCACCCTATTGTTTCCTCTTGTGCTTTGCATCTGTGGTGCCTGTGTTGTGTTGTAAATGCCTGACTCCCTGTATGTGGTGTTGAATTCCTACTCAAACCTTCTGTTGCATTACACAAGTTAAATACCTGTTCCTCCCTTAATTGTGTTGTACCTATGATAGTTCTTTTTTTTTTCCTGTCATTGAGGTGTTATTCTGCTTTCTTTTTCTTCCAGTTATCATAACAACACCTCTCCAAAAGAAATCCAAATGAAACATTCCACTCCAAATCTGCACTGTAATGAAATCCTCCTCGCACCTATGAATGAGCTTATTCCCAACTTCCTTCCATTGTATTAAATGTGATTCTGAGTAATTGTGGGACTCTTTTCATTTGCATTTGATATTCCTTCAAGTGAGTATGATTTGCCCTATTTTTCTGTTCTCTCCATTTAAAAAGTTATGTGGCATTCTGCAAACCACACTGTCCAGCTGATTGTGTCTCCATGTCCTCTCAAGTACTGTATATTACTGCCTCTCCTATTATTTCCTGTTAAGTTCCTTGGGCTGGGTTGACTTCTTGAATGGATCATAAGAAGTATATATTGTAGCCTGTCCCAGATGTATACCAGTCTGTTCCAGTTTAACAAATCTGGTATATACCAAAACCTCCTCGATCCTATGCTTTTGCCTACCCTTAACTTCCTTCCATTGGGCTGAGTGCATTGCACTAATACCACCAATTGGAAGGTCATTGAAGAGTAAAGCAAAGAGGCATGATCTGAACCTGCAAAAAAAAATTAGACGTTAATGAAAAATGATCTCATTATGATCTCCTCCTTTTGGATTCGACCATAATGAGAGAAAGAATCTACTCCTGCCATTTTTATAACCTTGCCCTCCTCTCCTTCCTTTCCTAATTCCTTGCTACTTTCACTCTCACATATGGACATTGTGATTTATCTCCATTCACCAACTTTCTTCCTTGTACATCTAGGTCGTCAAAACAGTTACACTCTATAGCACCAACATCTAACGCGAAGTTTGCTAAATGGTCTGCTACAGAATTGCCTTCTCTAAGGATGTGTGTTACTGTTACATTGGCTTTATGCATCATCTCCTTAATTTCATCTACCATCTCACAGATATTCCATGGTGCCTTTCATTCTTCAGTTAGCATATTTTTTAGCAACATAGAATCTGTATTCAACTCAATTAATACATAGTCATTCTCCAAACAATACTTCAATGCTTCAAGAATTGCTCTCATTTCAGCAACAAAATTTGATCCTTCTTGAATCTCTTTGCCACATGCATATACCACATCTCCTTCTTCATTTCTTAGCACAAAACTAATCGAACTTCTACCTGGATTTCCCCTCGATGCCCCATATGTGTTCACCTTGATCCACCCTTGATTTGGATAGTCCCATAGCACCTTCGTAAACTGCAGTTTGGGAGTATATTGCTCCAGTAGTTTGATTAAATCTGGCCATCTATGAGGAGGATTTTGTATTCCTGGCTTCCTAATTTTGACAAGAGCCTGCATGGTCATGGAGATTTGAAAAATTACCCTGTTAATAGTCATAGGATCCCCATATTTATATCCGTTCCTTCACTTCCACAACTCCCAAACAATCACTGATGGTAATGCTTGCATAATGGGCCTTAGTCTCTGAACAACATCAGCTGTCCAACATCGTACTATAGCCTGATGGAAATTGATTCTTTCTACTGATATTCAAGCATTACCAAGAAAATATTTCCAAACAATTGTAGCAGCATGTGAGGTATAGAATAAATGTTGCATTGTCTCTTCTCTTGGTTCCGAGCAGCACCAACATTTTGATGCCATAAGATACCCTAGCCTCCTATAAAATTCATCTAATGGCAGTTTATTTTTCCAAACTTTCCACATAAAGAAACCAATCTTAAAAGGCAAACCTTTCACCCATATATTCCTATAAGCATTGCAAGGTTCTTGCCTTTTTCTCAAATATTCCGAAGCTGATTTAACAGTGAAATTTCCTCTAGAGTCTAGCATCCAAACAAGACTGTCGAGGAGTGTATTTGAAGATGGTGGCTTTATGTTTTCTAAAATGTGAGCAGCAAGATCCTGTGGTAGAATCTGTCTCATTTTCTCTTCATCCCATTGTCCATCACTGACCACATCATATATATTACGCACTGATTCATCGCATATGAAGTATGGTGATGTGACAAAATAAAGAGAACCTAATCCTGTCCAATTTTCAAACCAAAATAAAGTATTCCCCATTTTTGGTTGCCAAAGAATCTGGTGCTCAATGATATCCGTACATTCAAGCATCTTTCTCCATATGTGAGATCCATCTCTCCAAGGAACTATCATAGGATTGTGTTTTTTGCATTATTTTTGGCTCATAAAGGAGCTCCACAAGCTAGGTTTTGTCCTGAAATTCCACAACAATTTACAAAACAACGTTTGTGGACATATCGTGTGGAGATCGAAAGCCAACACCACCTTCTTCACACGGCGAGCACAATGTACTCCACGATGCCCAATGTCTTCCTGCTACACCAACANACGGCAAGCACAATGTACTCCACGATGCCCAATGTCTTCCTGCTACACCAACAGAACTGCTCCAGAAAAATTGTGCAAAAATTTTGTGCAATCTGTTTATAACATAATGAGGAGGATTAACTGCTGATAACAAATCGATCGGCATACTCTGCAACACATGAGATATAAGTACTGCTCGTCCTCCAATAGATAGTAACTTCCTTTTCCAACCCTGTAATTTGTCCATCACCTTGGTTAGTAATCCCTGGTAATAATCCATCCTTCTCCTTAGATGAAATATAGGACACCCAAGGTAGGTGAAAGGAAATTCTTGCTTGGGAATTCTAGTAATTGTTTGGACCTTTTCTACGATGTGTGTACTGGCAGATTCATGCATATAGATTGCTGACTTGTTCTTGTTGATACACTGCCCAGAAGCCATTTCATATGATCCTAAAACCTCCATAATTAGGTTCAAAGAAGTGTCATCCGAGGAAGAGAAAATTATTGTATCATCTGCATAAGCTAGGTGGTTTATTTTGGGACTCCATTTTGGCATGCCAAATCCACGGAACTGCAAGTTCCTATGCAGGGCATTCAATCCTCTCGACATTGCTTCTGCAGCTAGTATGAAAAGAGTAGGTGACAGTGGGTCGCCCTGCTTTACTCCTTTAGTAGATCTGAAAAATCCATGTGGTTGACCATTAACGAGAACGGAATACCAATTATTTGCTACAATTCCATGTACCATTCCTATGAATCTTTCTTCAAATCCCATTTTCATTAGGACCTTAGTAAGAAACAGCCAAGACAATCGATCATAAGCCTTTTTCATATCCAATTTGATAACAACATTTGGTCTTGCCTTAGTTCTTAGACGAATGTCTGTGATTATTTCTTGCGTCAAAAGAACATTCTCCACAATGCTTTTTCCCTTTACAAAGCCAGCCTGTTCCTCATAAATCAAGTTTGGTAACATTCCTACTAGCCTTTCATGAATGACTCTAGAGAAGATTTTGTTGACGAAGTTGCTCTGGCTTATAGGTCGCATATANAGTAAGAAACAGCCAAGACAATCGATCATAAGCCTTTTTCATATCCAATTTAATAACCACATTTGGTCCTGCCTTAGTTCTTATTCGAATGTCTGTGATTATTTCTTGCGTCAAAAGAACATTCTCCACAATGCTTCTTCCCTTTACAAAGCCAGCCTGTTCCTCAGAAATCAAGTTTGGTAACATTCCTACTAGCCTTTCATGAATGACTCTGGAGAAGATTTTGTTGACGAAGTTGCTCAGGCTTATAGGTCGCATATCAGAAAAGCTCACCACTTCTTTCTTTTTTGGCAGCAAAACCAGATTAGTATGTGTGATATATTTTGGCAGTTCATGTCCATTGAAAAATGCCATTACCATTGCAACAATGTCTTCCTCAACTATTTCCCAACATGATTGAAAGAAACAACCATTAAAACCATCCGGTCCTCCAGCACTTTCCCCATTTAATCCATACACTGCATTCTTAATCTCCTCCCTAGTAGGTTGTTTAATCAGTTGCATATTATCCTCATAATCAATCATGGCAGGAACATTTTCCAGTATCTTAAAATCAGAATGAATTGTGTCTTCTTGGAATTGTTGTTGAAAATACCTTACTGCATCATCTTCTATTTTTGTACTGTCTTCTAACCAATTTCCAACCTCATTCTTAATCCTTCTCAGCTGCAATCTCTTTCTTCGACCATTAACTTGGGCATGAAAAAATTTTGTATTTCGATCTCCATCTTGGAACCAAGTCATGCCGGATTTTTGTTTCCAAAACTCTTCTTCTAATGCTAGTAATCTGATCAGTTCAGCCTGTAGTTTCTGAAGCCTCTCTCTATTTTGAAAAGTTGGATTCCTCTCGAACTCTGCTTCATGAACTAGAACAACTTCTTCTAAGCTTGCTATTTTCAGAAAAATATCCCCAAATGCTGCCCTGATCCATGTTGATAAGACTTTCTTCAATATTTTGAGTTTGTGATTAAAAACAAAGAAAGGATCGCCCATAAAATCTGCCTTCCAGTTATTTCTTACAACCTCTTTGAAATCTTGGCGTTTTGTCCAGAAGTTAAGGAATTTCAAAGCCTTCTTTATTGGAGTTGCATCAGTTCTGCACGTTAAATGCATAGGACTATGATCCGATCGTATTTTTGATAGGGGATTAACCTCTAGCCCAGGCAGTAGCTGTTGAAACTCCATGTTGGCTAAACATCGATCAAGCCTTTTGAATATACAATCATCTTCTGCTCGCCCATTCCACCAAGTAAAAAATACTCCCTTTAAAGCCTAAATAAGTGAGATTACATGTGTTTATGCAATGTCGAAAATGATTAACCTCATTGATTGAAACTGGTAAACCTCCAAATTTCTCCTCTTCATCCCAAATTACATTAAAATCACCCCCACGAGCCAAGGCATTTTCATATCTCTAGCCAAATAATACAAACTGTCCCATAGCTCTATTCGTTCAATTGGATCACACTTAGCATACACTAAAGTAACAATAAATGATACTTGTGTATCCATGTCAGTAATCTTCATTGTCAAATGTTGCTCCATAACAATCATTATATCCACTCCATGATCTTCGTCTACAAACACCCATGTTTTATTTGAAATATTCACAAAATCCTGTAGCATTCCAATTTTTCTAGCTTATTTACTTTCTGCTTTGGTTCCATTATTCCTACGAACTGAAAGTGTTGCTACTTATTCATAGCTACCAGTCTCTCAAAAGCTCTCTTTGTATTGACTGATCTCACATTCCAAATGATCGCATTCATGATTAATTATGAGATTTAGATAGGGTCCTTCTTGTTTGAACCCCAGGAACTAAATTTTGATTTTCTTTAGACTGCTTCTTCTTACCTCTTTCAGCTGACTTTCCTCTTTCTATATGTCTTGGTGATAAGTCACCCTACCTTGCCACATTCTGAAAGTTTTGTGTTGTAGATTCTTCATCGAGATCCTTTCCCCTACTCTCAAATTTCTGCATACTTCCAACTTGAACTAGTTGTTGCTGCAGATTCTTTGGAACCAGGGTGTTCTCTTGCTTCTTCAGAACATTCTCCTCTTCTTCTACATTCTTTATTGTTGTTCCTGCATATTCCTTTGAATTGGTTTGCATAGTATCTGGTTGACCATCCTCTTTGCTCACCTGTTTTGTTTGTTTCTTACCAGTACTCTGACCATCAACCTTTTCAGTAGTTATATTAGGCTTAGCTGGTGGTAACAATTTGGCAGGAGCATGACTCATTGGATTTTGGACATCACTCTCCTCTGTAATCAATTGAATCCTATTTCCTTGAACACTGTCATCCTCATTGATTCTAATTTCCCCTGCTGGTAGTTGGTCTTTGTTTTTATTATTAACACTTTGTTCTTCCTGCTCATTTTCTTCACCTGTTGATTCTTCTTCATCACTGGCACCTTCTAGCAGTTCTCCTTCCTCTGAATCCTCTTCAGTTTTTTCACTCCACAGCTTATTTCCACCTAACTGTGCCATATCATTGCCCATAGTAATTCCATCTGCTGCTATAATCTCTACTGATTGAGTAGGGATTTCTTGGCATGATTGGTTGGTTACTACATTCTCAACAAAGGTCCTGGTCACCCATTGAGCTGTTGATTCCTTAGGTACTCTTTCTAAAATTCTTCCTTCTATCACCTTAGTTTGATCATTAGGAGTAACCCCTTCACCTTTCTTTGACAATGCAATCACAGAGTAACAACAGATGTAGGAGTCAAATTGTACCTTGTAATGGGCGAATTTGTGCTTTCCATGTTTCCTGTAGATAGAGCCTTAGTATTAGGGTCATGTTTCGATGTAGCTGCTACAATTTTCTGCTGCCCGGATGGTATAAAAGCAGGAGCACTCGTACTTAATCCACTGTTCTTTGGCCCACTATCTGTAGAATTAGAAACCTGCTCGCTTTGCACCTTTCCTACCTCGTCCTTTGATGGAGGAGTTGCTGAAAATTGAGTTGCCTCATCTTCACTCTCATCTTGGATGCTATCTGCAAAATCTTTTTCCTCCTCCTTAACTTGCTCAGCCCAAGTCTTGCGATTAACAACAATTCGCCTCGCCGCACATTGTTGATCCTTAGAACCACTTAACTCATTTGTGGATGCTTGAGATATTGAATCCATACATGTGTTTGTTTGTTGATTGTTACCCGTTGACAGTAGCTGCTGTCCAGAATCTTCTGCATGCTCGCCAAAAGATTTAATCGATTGGGAGGGTACCTCAAAGACTGAAGTATTCAGTGTGACAAAAGGTGCCTTAATCTTTGGAGTTGTGTTCATCATCATAGCTGCATGGGCATCCTTTACCATTTTAGCTAAATCTGGATTGGAAATATGCAGTGTTGGTGTTGTCTCAGTAGCCACATCGACAGCCACTACCTTTTGCTCACCAACAAGAATCAATTCCCTTGAACTGACTGATCGCGCACCAGTAGACTTTGACGTTTGTTGTTCTTTTACACTGCCTGGGGTGTTTGACTGCCTAGTATTCGATGTTGCATCTCGATCAACCTGCTGATCTCCCATCCCAGCATCAGTCAACATAGGTTCATTATCCAAAACACCAAAAGAGTTAGCAACAGTAATGTTCTTTGAACCATTAACCTGATTTTTATGCACTGGAGCATTTGTTTTGTTAGGTGAAGATTGTGTTGGATTCACCACTGACCAACCACTCATTTTTAATCGAGCTTGAGGATCAGATTTTAACAAGTCAGCTGCATCAATGTTAGCTGCAATAGACCAGCCTGGAGATTTGAGAGACTGCTCCTCAGATTCACGTTGCACACCTGCTCCATTTCCCTCCTCCTTATCACCTGTTAACTGCTGCAAATTACCAGCTTCAGCAGATTTTTTCCCAGCATTTGGACCCTTACAAACACTAGTTGAACCTCGATCAAGCACAAAACCTGAAGCAGCCTTTAGATCTTTAGCAACCCTATTAAGAGCTGATGTAACTGGAATTGTTACACCACCATTAACAGCTGTCCCAACTTCTTGAGGCATCAGTATAGAATTTTTTACACCAGTTGTACCATCTGTTACATTAGAAACATTCAATATAGCAGCAAAACTTGGGACGATTCTCCAGTTCTTAGAAACACTAACTTCCTTCTCCACTCGATCAGTTGCGACAGTGTTATTCACCCCATGTTCCACATGAAGATTATTACCTTCAGCTTTGTTTTTTTCCATGCTATTTTGATCACCAGTAGAATCCATTGAGACTGGACTTGAATTACTCTGCCCAGATACAGCTACATCATGAGAAACCTTAGCAAGAGCTGTTTCAACATGAACCAAAGTAGGACTAGAAACAGTTGCTACATGTGAAGTCTTGATCAAATTTTTAGCGTGTCCATGAGCTCCTTGAGGAGCTTTTAAAACCTGTGTAGGATCTGTAGGATCAATGTGTTCTCCAGCAATTCGATCACCATCATTCAAAGCCCTCCTCTCATTCAAAAACTGACGCAAATCTCCCTTGTATTTCGCACCAGCAATTTGTTCTTGATGAGGCTGATCCTCTTCAATCTGAGCATCATCATCACTTCTTTTTTTCATAAGTCTACGACATGTATTTTCATCTTCGCCTTGATGCTTACAACAATTACAATACAGTGGTAAATTGTCGTAAACAATTTCTTGAAAAACATCCAGCACTTTTCCAGAATTTTTATCCAAACTTTGCAGCCTTACACGATCAGGATGTTTGTCAAGCAAGTCTAAAATCACCTTCACCCTCACAGTGCTAGGTCTGGACTTAGTTTGTGTTGCTTTATCAATGGCAATAGGTTTTCCAGTCGCCTACACAATTGATAACAATGAATTTATCGCAAACAAATCTGGTGATAGATTTGGCAAATATATCCAAACCACTGCCTTCGTTGTCTCCTCCTTCGGATCAAAACCAATCGTCCATGGGAATACTCGATATTGATGTGAAATTCCATTATACAATAAATAATTTACTGAACGAGCTAAGGCCAGTACAAAATCATCATAGCGATCAAACCTTAGAAGCAACTGTCGAGGTGCGAGTAAACCTGCTAAGCAGCGACCTTTCGTACCAAGCTGTTTTGGAAACAATTCACGTAACTCTTTGAGTTCTGGTGCTCTTGGTGATACCTTAATTACCACAGCTTGATGCAAACCTTCGTCCATGGCAAACTCATAGCGTTCCTCCATAGTAAAAGTAACAGTTGGCTCTCCATGTATAATTTGGACAGGTTTTAACGTGGATTTTGTAAGGGATTGGGAAGCTTTTTTGGCTGTTATTTGAGAAGCATATGTTGGTTTAATTGGTGGCTCTCCCATAGCCAAAGGCTGGGGAGAGATAGGCGCACCCATGGCTGCCCTAGAGCCCCATGAAGTCGCCCAACATAGAGAGAGAAGAGAGGGTTGGGTTTAGGGTTTTTTTTTAGTAAATCCACTAGGCGAGGTGCCTAGGGCTAGTTTTATTAATAATAAAAATAAAAAATGAACCACATAGAAAGAGTACAAATAAGGGGGAGAATAGCACCAGTAGTGTTGCCTCTATGACTTGGCTATATAATCACTCATTTGCGCCTCACAATGCTCTATATGGAAGCCTCATGTAGAGGATCATGGTGTAGCTGCCGGCAAAGTCTCACGAGGGCATATAATCTCACAGTCGCTTGGGTATTTTCCCAAAGGCATAGGACCTGGACATACACTATTGGGCTAAACCTTACCTTACCAGTCCTATCGAGGCATAAAATAGCCTCACCTACTAACATGCATGTAAAAAAAAGGAACTAGCTAGAACTAGGTATTCTATGATCATCACATAGTTTATAGCATACTCTGTGATGATATTACATAAAAATATGGTAATGTGATGGTAGAATAAAAAAATATAGAAATAACAATGATGCTCTTGCTTCTCTAATTTTGTGAAGTCCTCAACTTGTAGACAATTGTCTTCATCCTCAACCTTCTTCAAAGTGTCTTCTAACTTCATGATTTCTTTTTTGAACGGGTGGACTTTGTGACGTAGTTGGAACAACCTGTTTTTTTTAGCAACTCGCATTGGAAGTCGCCTTATGTTTGCATCATCACTCACCTTGTCGTCCTAGCTATTCTTCCTTGTATGTGTCTTCTTTCTTTGTCCGCTATGCCTTGGTGATAAATCACCTTTTCTTGCCTTGGTGATAAATCACCAGTGCTCCATCTTTGTTATTAACCAACACTGGCTTGTTTTGTTGTTTTGCTATGTGTTGCGTCTTATTCCTATTCCTGTTTACACGGCCAGTTCTCAAAGAAGTGGTATTAAACAACTTTGTAGATTTAGGACTTACCATCGCATCTAATAAAGTTCTTTCCTCCAAACTGATAACTGGAGCTGTTGAATTCTGTTTTTGCTGTCCCTTCTTTTCCACTTGCATGACTAACTTTTGATTGCTTTGAATTAGCTGTTTATGTTCTTGGTTTAGTGATCAATCATTCACACGACTGGCAGCATGATTATTCATTATCTGGTGTTGCTGGCCAGATTGGTGTGCTATTACCACAACCATCGAGTACGCTTCAGTTGTAATTGTTTCATTATGTTGTTGCTGTCTTGGGGTTGACATTGCTGCTGCATATTGATCCTTCTCACATATAGGAGCAAGAGAGTTAATCATAACCTGCTGCTGTCCAGATTGACTTATTACAGGAAGACTAGCAGTTGTACTACTCGCTGGAATCTGCTGCTGCCCAAGTTGACTTACTACTGGAAATTCTTGCACAGTTGAAGCAATTGTAATTTGTTGCTGCCTAGTCGTAGGGATAAAATCAGGAGCTTTGGCATTAAGCCTACTCCCTGATCCTCTCTTAGAAGAGCTTCCAAATTTTGGAAAGGATGGTGAACCTACTGATAACATCTCATCATCACTACTACACCTCTAACCTTTATCCGTAGAATCCTCCGCACAATCAACACCCCAATATTCTTCATCATCATACTCTGGTTGGTCAGCCCAAAGCTTAGATTTGATTTCCATCGCCCTCACATTGGCTTTAATAACCTCATTGTTATTTCCTGTGGGAATCATCATCTGCCCAGATTCACCACCATGCTCACCAAATGATTCTAGCGATTGAGAAGGGACATCCTGCACTGATGTGTTCAAAGTGACCAATGGTTGCTTGATCATAGGATTTGATTTGCACTCATCATCATTGGAATTTGAGTGTCCTTGATGATTTTCACTACTTGAGGACTAGAAAAATGCATCTTATGATTGCGATCTTCCTTGACTACATCTTCTAAGTCAGTAATCGTGTCATTGCGTCGAACAACCAAGTCTAAATTACCACTGTCTTGTTCTCGTTTGCTACTTCTGGAAACTGGAACAGATTTCTGCTGCTCATGATGAACCTGCTGTTTTTCATTACCAACATCTTCCAGAACTTGTTCGTTCATCAAAGCATCAAACGAGTTAGAAACAGTAACATTTTTTGTTGCGCTAGTCTGAGTTTTGTGAGCTGAAACATTGTGTATGCTATGTGCATACTGTGTACGATTTACCACCGCCCAATCTCTTGTTTTTTACTGATCCCAAACTTCAAGATCAGTCATTGTACCTGATGACTTTTCAATTAAATCAGCACGAGCAGTAGTAGGTTTAACCCCAGTAACAGCTCGATCACCACTTGCAATCAATGCAGCAGCAGCCTCCAAATTTGAACATTCAGCAGGTCCATGATCTCCAGCTAGTGCATCAGTAGATTTTAAAAGCCATGTAACAGCATGTTCATCTCCATCTGATGCTTTATTAATTGTCTTTGAACATGTATCAACTGCACCCTCCAAAGCTTCAGTAGCTACATGTTCTTGCACCTGATTATTCACATCTTTAGCATTACAATCAGCTAGTTTTTTAGGTGATTCATCAGTTGTATCAGAAGGACGACGATCCAGCTTATCATAAGCTTGCATAAANTTTGAAACCCGTGTAGCATCTGTATGATTAATCTGCTCACCAGCCCTTCCTTCACCTTCTTTCAAAGCCCTCTTCTTATTCAAAACATCACCACGATAAAAGGCACCAGCTGGAACAGAATGCGCAACACCAACAGTCCCAGTTAAACTATGATTAGAATTGTCCTTCTCCTTTGTTGAGCCTACCTCAAATACGTGTGAAACCCTGCCCGTTCCAACATCAACCAAGCTCCCTGTAGATTTAGCAATCTCCAACTTTTGTTGTTTCTTTGAATTCAAAAAATCCCTCGCATCACTTCGTAATTTTTCAACAGGTTGAACGTCTTCGTCGACCTCGTCATTAACATGTTAGGCTGCTACGAATGTTTTTCTTTGTAACAGACGACAGTCTATCTCCTCGTGGCCTTGGCGCTTACAATTGCAACAGTATGATGGCAGATTATCATACATAATTTCCTGGAACTCCTCTGTAATCTTACCAGTTATGGCATCGACATGTTGAAGTCTCACCTTTTCAGGCAATTTTTCAATTAAATCCACGATCAATTTCACTCTAGATGTGCTTGGAGGAGATCTTACTTGTGTTGCCTTATCAATTGGTATAGGTTTACCCACAGCAGTTGCAATAGACAGTAAGCCTTACGTGCAAACAGTTCAGGCGACAAATTCGGCAAGGAAATCCAAACAGCAGCCTTAGAGGTTTCTTCCTTAGGATTATAACCAACACTCCATGGAAAAACTCTATATTGATGAAGTTTTCCATTGTGCTGAAAGTAATTCACTGCTCTTGCTAAAAAACAGACAAAATCATCATATTGATCGCAACGAATTAAAATTTGTCACTGGGCCAATGAACCTATCAAGCAATTACCTTTGATACCAATCGTTTTCGGCAGAATATTCCTCAAAACTTGCAAGTCTGGTGCACCTGTGGACAGTTTAATCACCACTGCCTGGTGTAATCCTTCTTCCTTTGCAAAATCTTCACGCTCGTCCATTGAAAACTGTATCGTAGGCACTCCATGAATATATTCAATGGGCTTCAATTTCGTTTTTGTAAAATTTGCGGCAGATTGGTTTGGATTCAAACTTGCTGCATATAGCTGTTTTGGATTGTTGTTTGTTGTTGTATCGTTAGCTTTTTGGTTTACCTCTCCCACAGCCAAAGGCTAGGGAGAGATTGCAGCAGCCATGGATGCCCAAGCTCAAGCAACACGCCAAAACCTAGAGAGAGAAAGAAGAGAGAAAGGAGAGCGTTTTCTGGGTTTAGGGTTTTTTTTTATCAAATCCACTAGGCAGTGTGCCTAGGGCTAGTTTTTATATATAAAAATAAAATAAAACAAAGTATCATGGTGTCTTACTAGAAGTAAGACGATAATCTATGTCAACTACATAGGTCCTATTATCAATTATGGACTTGTGAGGTCCACAATTGATATTACAAGCTGAACTAATAAAACTATGAAAATAACCATATAAAACATGTATTAACACTAGCCCATAACTAATATCCATAATCTACATTGTCGCGCATGTGGTTGATATGATAGCCTTGTATGTCCAGTATTTTGATATCTATGTTAGGACAAGAGCACTGCCCAGCATCCCGACACTGTGTTGATTGTGCCATTAGTCCTCCATGCTTCACGAGTGATCCTTGTATGCATCTCACTATTAGTCATTGTCCAGCAGCTGGATTCGTAGCCTCCATCTTCTCTTCCGAGACTTCTTGCATTTGTGTCACTGCTTGGTTCTTGAGTACCTGTTCTTAATTCCGCGTATATGTCCTGGTTATGTATAATTCCTGTGTCCTCCAATGAATCCTGTGGTTTCCCTTTTCCTTGTGGATTACCTAGCTTTTGATGCTTTCAACATTGTATTGATTATGTTGATCCATGATTTCCCTCTTATACCTGATGTCCCTGTACTCTATGGAATGAGCAGGAACTGTTAATACCACCCTCATATCCTCCTTCCTTAGATGCTTTCAACATGGTATTGATCATGTGTAATCTGTTCGTTATGCATTAAGATGCATTGATCCCACAAGTCCATGTTTACAGTCAAAAACTAATGTTGTGCAGTGTATAAGGACTCTTTCTTCCATCTTTGCTTTCTCAAACTTATGCATGTCCTCTTTCCTTCTTCCAGGGAGTGAGAAACAAGTGCTAATACCACCCTTGGAGGTCGAAAAGAGTGACAATGTATGAGTATAGTATATTTTCCTTCAAAATAGAAAACAATGTTAGTGAAACCAGTGTTCTCCTTGTATTCTTCCAAAAGGATTTCTACAGCTTGGACACATGATACATCCATTTCCCTGCATCTTCTTGTCACTTTCTTTCTAAATGTAACAATCTCCCTGTGATTTGGATTGTATTTATGATGTCCTAAAACTCCAGATTCAACAAACTCCCCTTTATTGCATTGTCCAATTCGATTAAATTCTGGACAATGAAAAATTACTCTTCCTTTTAATTCTGCAAATCTCCTAGTGTAGTATACTCCTTTCCTCTCCCTTTTGTCCACTTCGATTAGGCTTTCTGGACATTGATCTTTTTGCATTACATTTTTCTACCTCTATGTTTTCTTTGGTTGGAACCTCTAAAGCAAGTCCCCCTACCCTTAATCTCCCTTGTCCATATTGTCCAATTCTGTTAAACATTCTGGACAGTGTTCCTTTGTTTGACTTAGCTTTGCTACTCTCCTCCTTTACCTCTCCTAAATGCCAATATTTTGTATTTCATGACTGCAGCATCTCATTTTCCTGTTGTATTTCATTTCTCAATTCAATGTTATTGCCTACCTTGACTGTCCTTCCAGCGGAATGAGTGCTAGGCACTGATACCACCAACTGAAAATTTGTCAAGGTAAAGGACAATAGCACTGAAAGTGTACCTACAAAACAAACAACAAAGTTAGTGTAAAAGTGGACAACCACGAATTCCTCATTACTAATTTGTTCATAGCCATCGGATACTTCACAAGTTAAGGCTCCAAAATAGATCACCACACCCTCCTCTTGAGTATGATAACCACGACCTTCCAGGCAGCCTTTTCCTTTCACTTCCTTCCCCTTTGTTTCATTTAATTTCTTGCAACCTCGATCCTGAGATATGGCCATTGGTGTTTGTCCTCATTGACTATCCTCTTACCAATTGCACCTAGCTCCCAATAGTCATAGCATTCAATGTCTTCTACATCCAGGGCATAATTTGCTAAATGATCAGCCAGTCTATTTCTCTCTCTATATGTGTGAGAAACCTTAATATTGGGTTCCTCCTTAAATTTCATGATCTCCTCAATCTGGTCTATAATAATCCAAGGAGGTTTCCACAATCCTTCTATTATGTTCTGTAGTAGCATCGAATCTGTTTGCAAACAGATCTGCAAATAATTCATCTCCTTGCACACCCTCAATGATTCAACAATGGCCTTGACCTCTGCTTCATTATTTGAACCTTCCTCAATTTCTCTTCCTGCTGCATATTTGACATCACCCCTATCATCCCTAAGACAAAATCCAATGCCACTTCTACCTGGATTTCCTCTGCTTGCACCATCACAGTTCACCTTAATCCATCCTTCTTCAGGGAATTTCCATATCACTTTCTCATTTTTAAGTTTAGGCGTGTACTTCTGTAGTATATTGAGCAATTCAGACCATCTATGAGGTACATTTAGTCCAGGTTTCCTTACTTGTACCAGTGCTTGTAAAGTTGTAGATACTTGATATACTACATGACTGACTGAGACGACCTCCCCATATTTCAAACTGTTTCTCCTCTTCCACAATTCCCATAAAATACATGCTGGGAGGGCCTGCATTATTTGCTTAATTCTAGGAATAACTTGAGCAGTCCAGCATTTAGTGATAGCTTGGTGTAGTGTCAAACTTTCTATTGAAATTCCAGCTCTTTGAGTGAAGTATTTCCACACTGTTTTAGCAGCATTCGATGTAATAAATAGGTGCACTAATGTTTCTTCCTTGGGCTCAGCACAGCACCAACATTTAGATGGCATACAATATCCCAGTCTTTTCATAAAATCATCCAGAGGCAATCTAGCTTTCCAAACCTTCCACATAAAGAAAGAAATCTTGAAAGGCAGTCCCTTTACCCACATAATTTTATATGCCAAGCTAGGATTGTCTCTCCTTCTCAAATATTCCCATGCAGATTTGATACTGAAATTACCTCTTGTTTCCAGCATCCAGATGGGCATGTCCAGTGTATTTTGCATTACTGGAGGTGAGACATTATATATGATGTGTTGTGCAAATTCTTCTGGCATAACCATGTGTAATCGATCTCCATTCCAAGCAGAATTATCCACCAAATCATTCACATTATGGATCTCCTCATCCACTCCAAACTGTTGAGGTATTAGGAAATATAGAGCTCTTAATCCCGTCCAGTTATCATACCAAAAAAGTGCAGACCCCATTTTTGGCTTCCATAGTATTTGATGTTCTATTATTTCCCTGCATTCAATCATCTTCCTCCATACATGTGATCCATCTTTCCAAGGCACAATGACTGGATGAGCTCCATACAGTATTTTTGACTCATAGATGAGCTCCATAAACTTGGTTTTGTTCGAATGTTCCACCAAAGTTTACAAAAAAATGCCTTTGACACATCGTGAAGTGACCTGAGGCCAATACCTCCCTCTTCAACTGGCATACATAAGTTTGCCCATGATGCCCAATGCCTTGAGGTGCCTCCTATATTACTGCTCCAGAAAAACTGCGCAAAAATCTTATGTAATTTATTGATCACATTACTAGGGGGATTGACAGCAGATAGTAAGTGAGTTGGCATGCTCTGTAAAACACTTTTGATCAGTACCATTCTGCCTCCTATGGACAACAATTTTCCTTTCCACGACTGAAGTTTGTCCATTATTTTTGTGATCATTCCTTGATAGTAATCAGCTTTTCTCTTTGCGTAGAAAATTGGACAACCTAGATATGTAAATGGGAAATCTTGTCGTGCAATGCCAGTAATTCCTTCCACTTCTCGTACCACCTCATCCTCTACCAAGTGATGCATATATATTGCAGACTTATCTTTGTTCACCAGTTGCCCAGATGCTGCCTCATATGAACTTAAGACACTCATAATTAGTCTTAGTAAACTTCTATCAGAAGAGGAAAAGATAATGGTGTCATCTGCGTAGGATAGATGGTTTATTTTTGGACTCCATTTAGGGAGACCAAATCCACAGAATTGCTGTTGTTGATGTAAATAGTTCAATCTTCGAGATAATGCTTCAGCAGCCAAAATGAACAATGTAGGTGACAGAGGATCACCTTGTTTGACTCCCCTCGATGATTTAAAGAACCGATGTGGCTGCCCATTCACCAGGATAGAGTACCAGTTATTCCCAACCAAGTCAAATATCATACCTATGAAACCTTCTTCAAATCGCAACTTCCTCAACATTTTAGTGAGAAACAACCATGAAAGCCTATCATATGCCTTTGCCATATCCAATTTAATTACTACATTTGGGCCTGCCTTGGTCCTAAGCCTTATATCTGTTATGATTTCCTGTGTTAGTAACACATTTTATACTATGCTCCTTCCTTTAACAAATCCTGCTTGTTCTTCTGAAATCAAACTTGGTAATATCCCCACCATTCTGTCGTGGATTACTCTTGAGAAGAAATTATTCACAAAATTACTCAGACTGATTGGTCTCAAATCTGCAAATGTATTAACCTCCTTCTTCTTGGGCAACATGACAATATTTGTGTGTGTAACACATTTAGGTAGCTGTTGTCCACAGAAAAAGGCCAGAACCATGTTGTATATGTCTTCTTCAATTATATCCCAACAAGACTGGAAAAAAGCTCCTGTATATCCATCTGGACCTCCAACTGAATCANGTAATTTACTAGCTATTTCTCTTTTTCCTTTTGTACTGGCATTTGTTTTGTCAATGCCTCCAACTTTTGTCTTCTCAACTATCATATCTACTGCCCCACCTGGGTCCCCAGGGTCCCCAGGATCTTCCAATATAGACATTTCCTCATTGTCACCCTTTCCTTGTACCTGTATATCGAATGTTTTGAGATTTGCTATTATTTTTTCATCATTAAGCTGGTTTTCTTTACTGTAATCCTTATCACCTTGATCTTCTCCATTATCTACATCTCCTCTACCTTCCTCCTCACTTGGCATCTCATCAGAAATCTCACCTTCTTCCGAGTCAACCTCTGTCTGGTTATTCCATAGTCTACAACCTTTCCACTTGACTCTCTCATTGCTTTTGAATTTTTCATAGTCTGGATCTTCAATTTGATCATTATCTACTTTGTTTCCCAGTTCTGCATCAACTCTAGTGTCTTGAGTTGGGACCTCTTGGCATGATGTATTGATACCCACCATATTATCATTGAAAGCTCTTTGAACCCATTGTGCAGTAGTCTCCTTTGGTTGGTTATCTCCCCCTGTGTTCTCCTTGTGTCTGTTTTCTTCCTGATTGGTAGTATTCCTATTAGGAGCAATTGAGCTGGCATTAGGAACAACTGGGCATATACCTTTCCCAGTTGGGTTAAGCACTGTATCATCCTTTTTCTTTAACTTATCCATCCTAGGTGATTTTTGTTTAAAAGCTGGTGCTGCATAGTTTAACTTTGATATGCCCACAGCATTTTGCACTGATGCTTGGTCTGTATTCCCATCAACCAAGACTAGTTGATATTGATCCCGGACTTCATCACTTTCCACCTCCAATATTGCAAACTGATTTGTAGTTTGAACTTGTCGTGGTACCATAGCATTTTCTTTATGAACTGGAACAATTTCTTGTCCAATTTTAGTAACACACTCTGCTTGTTTCTCCTTTCCTTTACCTCTATTGTCCTTAACTTCTTTCCATTGAGCACCCACATTCCCAACAACTTTACCACTTGATAAAATCATAACAGGAGCATTTGGATTACCTCTTACATTGTTTCCCTGCACCACTGGTTCCTTACCTCCGGTCTGTTCATCCCCCCTATTCTCCATAACTTCAGGATGTAATCTCCAGCACTCTACCATATCATGACCCTGCAGTTTACATTCCTTACAGTATTTAGGTAAGTAATCATATCTAATAGTAATCCACTCTGTCCTTATCTCACCAGTACCATCATTCTCAATATCCATACGAACTTTTTTTGGATGATCAGCTAATAAATCCATTAGCACCTTAACACGAGCAGAACTAGGCCGCGTCTTGTTAACAGTGGCCAAATCAAGGTGTAATGGGGTGCCTACTACTGAAGCTAGAGAGAATAAACATTCTTTTACAAAAAAGGTTGGCAATAGATTTGGAAAGGAAATCCAAGCCATCACCATTGGAGTCTCCTCGCCTGCCTTAAACTTGGTGTCGTATAGCAGTGTTCTCAACTGGTATTCATGCCCAAACTTGTCTTTGACGTAGTAAACAGATTTCGACGTGAAATCTATGTAATCATGCCATAAAGTCAATCTAACCAATACATGTCTATCTCTAACAAATCCAATGCTACACTCACCCTTAATTCCACATTGCATGGGAATAATTCTACGCAATTCTTGGATTTCTGGCCAACCATACAAAAATTTGCATACGACAGCAAACTTTAAACCTTCAATGATGTTCATACGTTCTACTTCTGACTCCATAAACTTCACCATGGGTTGCCCTTGAAGGAACGTGGCTCGCCTAAATGGAATTGGATCCACAGTTTTAATACGATCATGCATGGCAGTCGTCACTGGTTTTAAAGCTTTTGCATAATCCATGGGCTGTGTCGTGTTACATGGATTTGTGGAGGACTGGGGTACATCGGGGGGTGGTTGTGGTGGCAGCCCAGCCACAGGAGGTGGCTGGCCACCGGCCATATTGGCCATGGCAGTGATGAAAAAGCTTCGAGCTGTGTCGCCTCTTGGTCGCCAATCGCCAGAGAGAAAAGTTCTCACGTTGGGGTTTTTTTTTTTTTTTAAGCAAATATACTACTAGGCTAGATACCTAGTAGCTAATATATAAATATAAAACAAATATGTCCAAAGATTACAAGATGTTCGTAATTACCTACAAATTGTATGAAAATACTAATAAATTGCAAACTATATTCTAAAGAGCTAACTATTACAACTCTGAAGTGCTTCATCTTCATGAGGGTGTTTGTGGAGTCCAATGTCAATGCCAAAAACCAAGTAGCACCTAAACAATTCTCACCAGGCGCCAGGGTATATAGTACATTGACAATACTGAAAATCCAACAAGAACACCACGAATCTGATGCAAACAACCTCATCCAACTATTTGAACCATAGTTTCTCTTCCTTATCCAATCATAGTATAAGATAGCAAGTGAATGTAGTAGTTGAGCCATTCGCAATGTATGTATTGTGTTATCACCTTCAGAATGAGTGTGTAAACACACTAATACCACTGAAAATTGATACCACACCATGAAATACAGATTAGGAAGCCTTACACATTGCAAAACTCTAGCAATTAACCAACTGATCCACTGGTAGTCTGTTTTCAAGCTTGACGATTGAGCCAATACCTCATGTAGGATTCTTTGTACCAGAACCTCAACTGTATGCATTCTGTCATATACTAATTGATTCCCAGAATGAGCATGAAGCCATGCTAATACCACTGGAAAACCAATCAATACACCCCAGATATAAAGATGATTAGGTTCAGGCAATTTAGATAGATATGTCTCCATTAATCAGGTTCCTTTCTCTTGGCTATCCTAACTCTTAAGTTAGGAATTTGATATTTGTCCATTCTTATCAATGTCTTTCCTTCAGGTGGAAGTTCATGAAACGAATGAAATGTGATTGTACCTGCAAAAGAGAACACAAGGTTAGCTAAAAAATCTGCTACTTTGTTGCCTTCCCTTAGCACATGCTGAAAAAGCACATTATATGTGCTCTTTATCGCCTTGATCCTTCTAACTTCTGCACCTATACACCATGGTGTCTCCCATTCCTCCTCAATTATCTTCCTCATCACAAGTGAATCAGTCTCCATGATCAAAGGGTGAAGTTGCCTGTCCACACAGAAGTTCAATCCTTCCAGAATTGCTTTTGCCTCAGCTACAATGTTTGTTGATTCACCTATCTCCTTTGCTTCAGCATATATCAAGTCCCCCTCATGATCTCTGACACAAAAGCCATATGAACTAGGACCTGGATTTCCCCTTGATGCACCATCTGTATTACACTTGAACCATCCTTCATAAGGAAACTGCCATATGACTCTTTTAGTGACTACTACTGGCTTGTAGTTTTCAAAAAACTTGATCATTTCTAGCCACAATGCTGGGATGTTTTGTAACCAAGGATACCTCACCTTTGCTAGACAATGTGAGGTTTTATTAACTTCATGGATAACTCTAGTAACTGACACTGTCTTTCCAGTGAATTGGGTTTAGGGTTTAGGCAAACCCCAAACTGAATTGAGTGCTAGGCCCTGCTACCACCAATTGAGAGTCTTGCAAGGCAAAGGACAATAGCACTAAAACTGTACCTACAAAACAAACAACAAAGTTAGTATGAATGTGGACAGCCCTGAACTCCTCCTTCCTGATTTGGTCATTGCCATCAGTGACTCCCCACATTAAAGCTCCATAATAGATCACCCCAATATCCTCTCTATAGATTTGAGTATTGTAACCTCGACCTTCCAAACCACCTTTTCCTTTTGCTTCCCTACCATTTACACTAGTACTAGTATCCCCCTCATAGGTTTTAATAGGTGACAAGGTATGGATCCAATGATACCAATACCCTATCCTCTTGTTTGTTCCATTTCTCCTGTTTATTACTGCCTCCCTACACTGCTGCTCATTTCTCTTAGACTTTATCAACAGTTGTGTTTTTCTCCATTTGAACATTAATCTCCAACAACTGTTTTGTTCACGTATTGTAAGCCTTATGAATTTGCATAAAGACATCATTATGATCCTCCAAGCTGCTGAGTTGTTGTCTATTCCTACAGTCCCTTCTTTGGAGTGAATGCAATGCTTTAATACCACCAATAGAAGGTCCCTTTGGAAGAAAGTCAAAAACTCGGCTTTGGTACCTGCAAAAAAGCACACGACATTAGTGAAAAAAAGAATCACCATGCTCTCCTCTTTACAAATTTGAGCATGGTTATCTACATCCCTTGTTATCATGTTGCTCCAATACTTTCTTCTTCCTTGTGTCCTCAGTTCCTTGCCACCCTTATTCTCAAGACAGGGCATTGCATCTTATCATCATTGAGAATTCTCCTGCCCATTGTGTCTAGCTCCCAGAATCCATGACATTCTACATTTCCATTATCCAAAGCATAGTTTGCCAAGTGATCTGCCAGCCTATTCCCTTCTCTAAAAATGTGTGACACCTTCAGTGTACACTCTTCCTTTAATCTCCATATTTCCTCCATTTGATCGACTATATTCCAGGGTGGTTTCCACATTCCTTCTACTATATTTTTAATAAGCATTGAATCAGTTTGTATCCACACCTGGCTTAAGTTCATTTCATTACATAGTCTTAGGGCCTCCACTAATGTTGTAGCTTCTGCTTCATTATTTGATCCCTCATTAATCTCCCTTCCACTTGCATAGATTAGATCTTCCTTTTCATTTCTAAGACAGAATCCTATTGAGCTTCTTCCTGGATTTCCCCTGCAAGCTCTNTTTCCTGGTTTGTACCAGGGATTGTATTGTTGTTGATACCTGGTGAATGACTCGATTGACTGATACTGGATCTCCATATTTCCAGCTATTTCTCCTTTTCCATAGCTCCCAAACAATGCATGATTGTAAGGCTTGCATAATTGGTTTGATTTTTGGCAGCACCTGTGCAGTCCAACATCTGGTAATAGATTGGTGAAGTGACAGGCCTTCTATTCTAATACCTGCTCTCGACAAGAAATACTTCCATACTGTTGATGTTGATTTTGAAGTAAAGAACAGATGTACTAAGTACCTGTGCATTCTCTGTTGCGCATAGGATGTATCATGTGAAATATTGAACTTTTTTGGTTGTTAACTGGTGTTAAGGCACTCTAGCACTCTCGCAGTTGAAACATAATGCTCAAAGTCTATCATAATATCCTCTTTTCCAATGCATTCCCATACTCAATCATGCTGTGTGATTCTTGCTTGCATCTGCCCTTAATTGTGGTTTGTCCCTCTCATACTTATGCAAGTCACCTTTCCTTCTTCCAGGGAATGAGCACTTAGTGCTAATACCACCCATGGAAGTCGTAATGAGTGACAAGGTATGAATACTGTATCTGTTCCTGCAAAACAAGAAAATAAGTTAGTATAAAACTTGTTCTCCTTGTACTCCTCCCAAAGGATTTGTACAACTCGAACACATGATCTCTTAACTGCCCTGTATTTCCTTATCTTCTTATTTTTGAGTATTCCCATCTTCCTGTGGCTTGTATTATATCCCTACTGTTCTAATACCCCTCGCTCAAATAACTCCCCTCTTCCACATTGTCCAATTCGATTTAACATTCTGGACAATGCGTTCTTTCTTTTCCTTCTTTTGATGACCCTTGCCTGAATCCCCAAACAATGAGTTTCAGATCCTTCCCCTCCCATATGTCCAATTCGATTTAACTTTCTGGACATTATTCTTGATGAATAGTATTTTTCTACCTCTGGTTCCCCTCCCCTTTCTCTCCAATCTCCTAACTGTCCACTTCTGTTAAACTTCTGGACAGTGTTCCATTGTTTGTCATAGCTTTGGTACACTCCTGTTTTTCTCTCGTATCTCCCAATATTTTCTTTCCCTTGGACTACCCATATCTATCTGTCCATGCTGCCTTATTCTCTCCATATTTCTGAGCATTCCTTCATTTACACTGATATGATTATTCCTTTGCATCCCATTATCATCAGTTCTATTATATGCATTCCATCTTTACAATTGTTCTTCATTGGACTGCCCAATTCTCTTAAGCTTTCTAGGCAGATTTTTTTATTTTTTTATTTTTTTATTATTTTATTATTTTTTTATTATGAATCTCCTATCAGTTGAACTGTTGCCTATCTACAAAAGGTTCAGCATAGAATAACAGTTCAAACAATAGACCTGCAAAACAGAAACACCAGTTAGTGATAAAGATGATCACCATGCTCTCCACTCTACAGACTTGAGCATGATGAATATATGATATGCCACCTTCCTCATTTCCTCCATTTTCATGTCCTAATTTTTCCAGACTCTTACTCTTAACGATGGACATTGTAGCTTGTCTTCATTCACCATTCTCCTACTTTGGACATCTAGTTCCTAGAAGTCAAAACATTCAATGTTACCATTGTCCAAAGCATAGTTTGCCAGATGATCTGCAAGTTCGTTACCTTCTCTGAAGATATGAGAGACTAGGAAATTGAACTCCTCCTTCAACACCATAATCTCCTCCACAGTTTCGACTATACACCAAGGTGGCTTCCATTGTCCATCAATAATGTTTTTGAGCAACATTGAATCTGTCTGAATCCAGATATTATGAAAATTCATGGCTTTACACATTCTCAATGCCTCCAAGATTGCTACTGCCTCTGCTTCATTGTTGGAACCAGCTCTTATTGCCCTTCCTGTTGCATACTTTATATTTCCTTCCTCATCTCTTAAACCTACACCTATTGCACTTCTTCCTGGATTACCTCTTGATGCCCCATCTGTATTTGCTTTAATCCACCCTTCCATAGGTAATTCCCAGATCACCTTATTATACCTCAGTTTAGGTGTATAGTTCTCTAACAAGCTCAAAATTTTCTGCCACCCATAAGGTACAGATAGGCCAGGTTTCCTAAGTTTAACCATGGCTTGGAGAGTAGAAGATGCCTGATATATTACTCTGTTAACTGATACAGCATCTGCATATTTTATAGCATTTCTCCTCTTCCATAATTCCCAAATAATACATGCAGGAAGAGCTTGCATTAATTGTTTTATTCGAGGGATAACTGGTGCAATCCAACACTTTGTGACAGCTTGATGAAGTGTCAATCCTTCTACTGAAATTCCTGCCCTCATTAGGAAGTATTTCCACACTATCCTTGCAGCCTTAGATGTGAAAAACAACTGCACAAGTGACTCTTCCTTAGGTTCCGCACAACACCAACATTTTGAAGGCATGAAGTATCGTAATCTGCGTATGAAATCATCTAAAGGCAGCTTTGCTTTCCACATGAAAAATGAGATCTTAAATGGTAACCCCTTCACCCATATCATCTTGTATGCTATTCTAGGATTGTCTCTTCTTCGTAGATATTCCCATGTTGTCTTAACTGTGAAATTGCCCTTAAGATCAAGCATCCAGTAGGGTGTGTCTAAGACATTATTCAGTACAGGAGGTCTGATATTTTGCACAATGTGTTGTGCCAGTTCTTCAGGCAGTAGCTCCAAAAGCCTCTCCATATTCCACATTCCAAGGTGCACAACTTCATTGACATTAAGAATGTCTTCATCTATTCCAAAATCTGGTGGCACTAGGAAATATAATGCTCCTAATTCCATCCAGTTATCAAACCAGAAAAGTGTTGATCCCTTCTTATGCTTCCATACAATTTGATGCTCAATCAGGTCCCTGCATTCTAGCATCTTTCTCCACACATGAGATCCCTCTCTCCATGGCACAATAACTGCATTTAGCTTCTTGCAGTATTTTTGACTCATGAACGAACTCCATAAACTAGGCTTTGTCCAAAAATTCCACCAAAGTTTACAAAAAAGAGCCATTGAAACATCATGTAAAAATCTGAGCCCTATACCACCTTCCTCATATGGCATACACAATGTTTTCCATGATGCCCAATGCCTAGTATTTCATCCCACCTTGATTCTCCAAAAGAATTTTGCAAAAATCTTATGTAGCTTGTCGATCATATAGCCTGGTGGGTTCACAGCAGATAGTAAATGTATTGGCATATTCTGTAGTACATTATTAATCAATACTGCTCTGCCTCCTCTGGACAATAATTTACCTTTCCACGATTATAGCATGTCCATAACTTTGGTCACTAAACCTTGGTAGTAACCCATTCTTCTTCTTGCATAAAAAATGGGGCAGCCCAGGTAAATGAAAGTAAAATTTTGCCTTCCTATCCCAGTAATCCTTTCTACCTTGGTAACTACCTCATTATCAGTCAAATGGTGCATATATATTGCTGATTTACTCCTATTTACCAGCTGGCCAGAAGCTATTTCGTATAAATACAGTTTTTCAATTACTAGCGTTAATGACATATCATCAGATGAACAAACAATTATGGTGTCATCAGCATAGGCTAGGTGATTTATTTTTGGACTCCACTTAGGTAAACCAAAGCCATAATAATTAGGATTTAAATGCAATGAATTCAACCCACGAGACAGTGCTTCAGCAGCAAGAGTAAACAATGTAGGTGAGAGGGGATCACCCTGTTTTACTCCCCTCGTTGACTTGAAAAAGCCATGAGGATGCCCATTTACTAGAATTGAGTACCAGTTATTCCCTAATAAATCAAAGATCATACCTATGAATCCTTCTGAGAAGCCCATCTTCCTCATCATGTTTGTCAGAAATAGCCACGATAGTCTGTCGTATGCTTTTGCCATATCACAACATTTGGGCCTGCCTTTGTTCTTAATCTGATGTCAGTGATGATTTCCTGCGTTAATAATACATTTTCCACTATACTCCTTCCTTTCACAAAGCCTGCCTGTTCTTCTGATATCAAATTAGGCAGCATGTCCACTAGTCTTTCATGAATCACTCTCGAGAAAATCTTATTGACAAAATTGCTGAGACTAATTGGCCTCATATCTGCAAAAGTACTTATTTCCTTCTTCTTTGGTAACATGACCAAGTTTGTGTGTGTGACACACTTAGGCAATTGCTGACCACAGAAGAATGCCCTCACTATGTCAAATATATCATCCTCTATAATCTCCCAGCATGAATGATAAAAGGCACGTGTGAATCCATCTGGTTCTCCTGCTGAGCCTCCATTCAGTCCCATTACTGATTTTTTAATCTCTTCTCTTGTTGGTAACTCAATAAGCTTTTCATTCTTATCGTTATCTATCAAAGTACGCACATGGTTGAGTATATCAAAAACTGAAGGAGTAACAGTTTCAGTGAATTCTTCTTTAAAGAATTTCACTGCCTCTTCAGCTATTAGTTCCTCTTCCTCAATCCAATTTCCTTGACTTCCCTTAATCCTGGATAACCTCAATCTCTTCCTTCTTCCATTCACTTGAGTATGGAAAAATTTAGTGTTTCTATCCCCATCCTTGAACCACATCATACCAGATTTCTGCCTCCAATACTCTTCTTCCAATGCCAAGTACTTAATCATCTCTGCCTGTACCATTTTCAGCCTCTGCCTATTCATTTGCGAAGGATGAGACTCAAACTGTCTCTCATGCACCAGAACTACTTCCTCCAGGCTTGCAATTTTTTGAAATATGTCTCCATAAGTAGCTCGACTCCAGGTAGATAATGCCTTCTTTAACTTTTTCAACTTATAGTTGAAAATCACAAATGGATTAGCACTAAAATCTGCCTTCCAATTTTCTTTGACAACTTCCTTAAATGATTCATGCTTTACCCAGAAATTAAGAAACCTGAATGGTTTCTTAATTGGAGGAGATTCAATATCACATTTCAATAGCATAGGACAGTTATCCGACCCAATTTTAGGTAGATGAGTAATCCCCAGTCATGGGAAAGTCTGTTGCAGTTCCATGTTTCCAAGGCATCGATCTAGCCTTTTGAAAATGCAATCTTCTTCCGACCTTCCATTCCACCAAGTAAAAATGCTTCCCTTGAATCCCAAATCTGTCAAGTTGCATGTATTGACACAGTGCCTAAAGTCATCAACTTCATTTAGGGACACTGGTAATCCACCATATTTTTCTTCTTCATCCCATATGACATTGAAATCTTCCCCAACTAGCCATGGTAAAGTCATATCTCTTGCCATTTCATACATAGAGTCCCATAATTCAATTCTCTCTATAGGATCACACTTAGCATATACTAGTGTGAGAATAGTCTCAACATGTGTTTCTGTATGGACCAATCTCAAGGTTAATTGTTGCACCATATTATACATGATATCTACTTCAAATATCTCATCAATAAAGGCCCAAATTTTGTTCGATATATTGACCACTGCCTGTGCCAAGCCAATTTTCCTTCTGTATTTCTCTATTTTGCTGGCCTGCTGCATTGGCTCTAAAATTCCTATAAATTCAAAGTGATGCTGTCTATGCAGAATGTTCAACCTTTCGAAAGCTTGCATAGTATTCACTGATCTCACATTCCATATTATGGCATCCATTATTGATTTTGGGATTTGGTAAGAGTCCTTCTTGTTTGCACCCCAGTTGATGGAATTACTGAGTTATATCTAGTCTGTTTCTTTCTTCCCTTAGCATTAGATTTGACTTTCCCAATTTGTCTAGGTGAGAGATCCCCTTGACGAGCAACATTAAGAAAGTTTTGTGCATTAGACTCCTCATCAAGATCCATATTGGCATCCCTCTTTACACCATCATTGACTATCACCTCTGTAACTTTCTGCATCTTCACCCCTTCTTTGTTCCCAACTTTTTCCAACTGACCTGCTCTCAATGGAACCTTGCTTATATATTTATTCTGCACATCAATTGATAATTTCTTTGCACTTGTTTTGGCGTTACTTATATCATCCCCTTCCACTTCTTATGTTCCACCTGGATCGATTACATTACCATCATTTTCTATTCCACCTTGATCCTCAGTATTGGCCATTTGTTCCTTGTCAAGGGTTAGCTCTTTGTCAATTGCTAAACTTTGATCATCAGTAATCTGCTTAAGCTTACTATTTTCATTTATTGTTGGATTATCTTCATCCTCTGCATCTTCTCCAATTTCCTCTTCACTTGACATCCCTTCTGGGATTTGTCCTTCTTCAGATTCCTCCTCTGTCTGGTCAGCCCAAAGTCTGCCCCCCTTCCACTTGACTATTTCATTACTTTTGAATATATTAAATTCTGTATCTACCTGAAATTCTTTATCAGCATTAGTGTCCAATCTTTCCACTACTCCAGTATCCTGAGTTGGTACATCTTGACAAGAGGTGTTAATGGCAACTTGATTACCCTTAAAGGTTCTTTGTACCCATTGTTGAGTAGTTTCCCTCTGTTGTTGCTGATCTCGTTGGAGTTCTACCCTTCTGTCTTCATTGGAATGCCCAGTTTCTAAGTTATTATTATTAGCCTTTCGAGCAGCTGAATTAAGACTCTTACCTGTTGTGTTTTGATTACCATTATATCCTCTTTTAGCTTTTTCCGTCCTAGGAGACTTAGGATTATAAGGAGCTGCTTCAGGATTCAAATTTCCAGTATCACCAGAATTCTGCAAATTTCCTTGTCCATCAGTGTTTTCCACTAATGCTAACTGATTTTCTTGTAAAGTCTCTCCATTTTCCACATCCAACAGTGCAAATTGATTGGTTATTTGCACCTATTGAGGTACTGCAACAATCTGATTTTCCATTGGAGCTAACTCCTGACCAAGTTTAACCATTCCAGTTGCATGTTTCTCCTTTCCCTTTCCTCTATTATCTCTTACTTCCTTCCATTGAGCAACTACATTGCCCACAACTTTACCACTGGATAAGATCATTAATGGAGCAGATTCCCTTCCCCTATTATTATTTTCCTGCCCCACAGGCTCCTTAATAACAGTCTGTTCATCATTCCTTGTAGCCATTAATTCTGGTGGATCTTCCAACACTCAGCTATGTCATGACCTTGTAGTTTACACTCCTTAAAATATTTAGGTATGTAATCATATCTAATTGTCACCCATTATGTCCTTATATCCCCAGTCATCTCATTTTCAATATCCATACGAACCTTCTTTGGGTGATCAGCTAATAAATCCACTAACACTTTCACTCGAGCACAACTAGGACTTGTCTTGTTTACAGTAGCCATGTCAAGATGAAATGGTGTACCAACTGCTGAAGCTAAGGAAAATAGACATTCCTTAACAAAGAAAGTGGGCAACAAGTTTGGGAAGGAAATCCATGCCATAAATCTTGATGTTTCTTCACTAGATTTGAACTTTGAATCATACAGTAAAGTTCGCAACAGAAAATCATGTCCAAACTTGTCTTTTACGTAATAAACACTTTTCGACGTAAATTCTATGTAATCTTGCCATACTGTAAGACGTACCAATATATGTCGATCCCTAAGAAATCAAATATTGCACTCACCTTTGATTCAACATTGCATGGGAATGATTCGACGTAGTTCTTGCAACTCAGGCCAACCATATGAAAATTTACATACAACTGCAAAGTTCAGTCCTTCAACAATATTCATACGATCGACCGCTGATTCTGTGAACTTCACCATTGGTTGACCTTGAAGAAAAGTGGCTCACCTAAGTGGTATAGGATCAACAACCACTTGTTTCTCGTGCATGGCAGTGTTACTCGTCGAAGGTTTCACTGCCTTCGCATAATCCATGGCAGCAGGTGTGTTATTTGTAATCGTAGGGGGTTGGGTTATGTTGGGAGGTGGTTGTGGAGGCAGCCCACCCAATCCAGGTGGTTGGCCACCGGCCGGAGTGGCCATGGCAGCAGTGCGAAGGCCTTCGAATGCTGTCTTCTCCCAGTCGCCACTCGCCAGAGCTCTCAAGCTCTCAACGTGGGTTTTTGGGGTTTAGGGTTTTTTTTTAGTAATCCACTAGGCTGAGCGCCTAGGGCTAGTTTATTTATTTATTTAATTAAAATAAACGTAACATAAAGTAGTTTGTTGTCTCACATTTGTGAGACGATATTGTAAGTGAACTACATAGATCCTATTATCAATGTTGGGCTTGTGAGACCCATTATTGATATTACAATATGGTCTAGTAGCGATATTTAAACTACTATCTAATAATTGTAGAAAAACTAGCCTATTACAAACATATCTAGGTACTGTATCCCCCCAGGTACTGAGTATTCCTTCTGTATATCTATGTGAGCTTCTTTCTTCCGTTGTTGCTTCATTACTCCTCCAGTATGTTGTCCCATGTCCCTCTCTTATGTTGTCCTCTCTTTTCCTCATCCATACTTTCCATAGCAATTTTGTATCCCAAACGCTGCTTGAGGACTGTTGCTTCCACATTGAGTTGGTCTTTCCAGTTATCGTGGGTCCTTCCCTAGCTATTCACTTTCTACCTGCTTCTTTGCACCATATGCGAACATCTGTGAATTTGTTTGTGTTGTGAGCATCTGTGCGTGGGACTTGCGTACTATCTATGTTTGTATTTTTGTGAATTACTTCTTGAACATCTGATGTGTTACCCTCCTCCTGCTCCATCTGTCTAAATCCTCCATATGTTGCTGAGATCAATGAACCACAATAGCTGCCGTGAATTCTGGGCAGCATACTGTCATTCCTTTCTCGTGTGTTTATGTATACCTGTGATTTCCTCTCGTTGGAATGAATGTGGAACACTAATACCACCAACAGAGTTTCCACCACAAAGTATGACGAACACACAAACCCGTGTCGAAATGCCTGACTCCCTGTATGTATTACCATGCATTGCCTCTCAAGATTAAACACCACGTCTGTTAAAGAGTTTCGTTTCTTGATTTCTGAGAAATGTGGTTGTGTCCTCAATGACATTTATGTGTATGTCATGACTATCAAATATGTACCTGCAAAACAGAGGAAAGTGTTAGAACATTTTTGGTTCTGTATTTCCTCTTCCCAAAGGATTTGCATATGCAGCTCCAGTGATGTCTCATGCTTCTTGATCTTTATTTTCTCCATGCTGATCTGCGTCTTCAATTGCTGATACATATCCAGACTTGAGTGCCTATGTTCTTTAGTATTTGAGGTGTCGAACAGCTCCTCTATTTTCTCCGTTTCTAAGAACTCTATTGCCATAGCATCCTCGGTTAGACTGGTTTTGGTTAAAGTTATGCCTTTGTATATTTCAAATTTTCTCTCGTTAGATTGAGTGCACTGCACTAATACCACCAAACTAGATTCCATTAAAAAATATATCAAATACCTCTTGCCTTCTCCTGCAACAAAGGACAAACAATTAGTGATAAAACTATCCTTCATACTTTCCTCCTTATGGATTTTAGTATGAGGATCATGTACAGTTGCTCCTACAAACTCCTTACTATCCTTTTCCACCCTTAATTCCTTGCGACTCGTACTCTTAGGTATGGACATTGTAGTTAATCACTATTAACCAACCTTCGACCATGAATATCCAACTCAGCAAAATTGTTGCACTCAATTGGTCCTGTATCCAGTGCATAATTAGCAATATGGTCAGCTAGGCTATTTCCTTCTCTCAGTGTATGACTTACTGTTACATTAGCCTTAGTCATCATCTTCTTTATTTCTTCAACTATTCCAATTATACTCCAAGGGGGCTTCCACTCATCAGTGATCACTTTTTTAAGCATCATGGAATCAGTGCTCAGCTCAATAAGAATATATCCATTCTCGACACAATATTTCAAGGCTTCCTGTATTGTTGTTGTTTCTGCTACTATATTTGAACCTTCTTGTATTTCCTTGCCACATACATACATAACATCTCCTTCTTCATTTCTCAGTACATATCCATACGAACTTCTACCCGGATTACCCCTCGAGGTCCCATCCGTATTCACTTTGATCCACCCTTGAGTTGGGAACTCCCACAATACCTTTGTGTATTTCAGCCTAGGGTTATATTGCTTCAACATTCTGATCAAATCTGGCCACCTATGAGGGATGTTTTTAATGCTTGGTTTTCTTACCTTGACGAGTGACTACAGCGTGGTGGAGCTCTGGTAGATTACTCTATTCACAGTGATTGGATCCCCATACTTAAAGTTGTTTCTTCGTTTCCACAACTCCCAAATGATCAGTGAAGGTACTGCTTGCATAATTGGCCTCAATCGATGCAACACGTCAGCTGTCCAGCACCCAATAATGGCCTGGTGTAGCGTTAGTCCCTCCAGTGATATTCCTGCATGCCCAAGGAAATATTTCCAAACTATTTTAGCAGTATGTGATGTAAAGAACACATGCTGCAGTGTTTCCTCTTTTGGTTGTTTGCAACACCAACATTTTGAAGCCATGAGATACCCAATTTTCCTAAAGAAATCGTCAAGGGGTAATTTGTTTTTCCAAACTTTCCACATGAAAAAACTGATTTTAAAGGGCAAGCCTTTCACCCAAATATTCGTATATGCATTGCAATGTTCTCCTCTCCGTCTTACATACTCCCACGCTGATCTTACACTAAAATTTCCCACTGACTCCAACATCCAGATTGGTTTGTCTAAGTCATCTTGCATCACTAGAGGTTTGTAGTGTATTATGATATGATCTGCCAGTTCTTCAGGTAAGATTTCCCTAATTCTCATTTCATCCCATCTCCCATTCACCACTACATCATATAGATTATGCACAGTTTCGTCATAGAAGAAATCACCAGGTGTGACAAAATACAACGCTCCTAATTCTGTCCAATTATCAAACCAAAACAATGTGGATCCCATCATAGGTTTCCACAGGATTTCATGCTCAATTTGATCCCTACACTCCAACATCTTCCTCCATATATGTGATCCATCTCTCCAAGAAACAATGATAGGGTTAAATTTTTTGCAATATTTTTGGCTCATGAAGGAGCTCCATAAGCTTGGTTTTGTTCTAAAGTTCCACCAAAGTTTACAAAACAAAGCCGTAGAAACGTCATAAAGAGATCGAAATCCCACACCCCCTTCCTCACAAGGCAAGCACATTGTGTTCCACGACGCCCAATGTCTATTTGCCACTCCTACATTGTTACTCCAAAAAAATTGAGCAAAAATTTTATGTAACCTGTTAATAAGATATGATGGAGGATTTATAGCAGAAAGTAGGTGGATTAGAATGCTTTGAAGTACATGCGCTATCAGAACAACCCTTCCCCCTATGGACATCAATTATCCTTTCCAANGGACACCCAAGGTATGTAAAAGGGAATTCATGTTTAACAATACCTGTTATCCTTTGCACATTGCTCACCACTTCATCATCTGCTAAATTGTGCATGTACACAGCCGATTTATTTTTGTTAATCAACTGCCCCGAGGCAGATTCGTAAGCTGCCAGTACTCCCATAATTAATCTCAGTGAATTGTCATCAGATGACGAGAAAATGATAGTATCGTCCGCGTATGAAAGATGATTAATCTTTGGACTCCATTTTGGTAATCCAAATCCACGAAAGGATGGAATTCTATGTAAAGAGTTAAATCCCCTTGATAGAGCTTCAGAAGCCAAAATAAATAATGCCGGGGATAATGGGTCGCCTTGTTTAAAACCTCTTGTGGATTTGAAAAATCCATGTGGTTGTCCATTAATTAAAACCGAATACCAATTGTTTGTAACTATACTGTACACTAGATCAATGAATATCTCCCCAAATCCCATCTGTCTCAATGTTTTTGTCTAAAATAGCCATGACACCCTATCATACGCCTTGGTCATGTCTAACTTCAAAACCACATTTGGGCTAGCTCTAGTTCTTAGTCTTATATCAGTTACAATTTCTTGCATTAAAAGCACATTCTCCACAATGCTCCTACCTTTGAAGAACCCAGCATGCTCCTCTGATATAATGTTTGGAAGCAACATTGCAAATCTCTCGTGCACTACTCTAGAGAAGACTTTGTTGATAAAATTGCTAAAACTTATAGGTCGCATATCTGAAAATGTAGTTACTTCCTTTTTCTTGGGCAGCAGTGTTGGTTGATTTCCCAATGCACACGCAAGTTTACGTGGTCGACAAGTAATATAGGATTTTCAAGTCCAGATATCGTACCCACAGGGACTTGTGATTAACTATCAACTAAACTAAACTCAAACATACATTGTACTAAATTTAATCTAAAATAGTAAATTAAGAGATTAAAGAGACAACTAACTTAAAGACGAATTCAATGTAATTTGATATTCTAGAGTTATGGGTTGGCAAACAATCACGTTGAGTTTTCGACCTAAATCTTCAAATCAGGTTTATTGATTGACGAGGTTAATATTGCTCGTAGCCTTCTCCCGAAGTACAACTCGCCTATTCAAGCTAACCTAACGCCTATATTCCTATGGAATCAGGATTAACAAGAACGCATTAATAATTCCCGTATAATAACCAAGCAAGGCGATTAGGTATATTCCTATCCTAACCGCAAATCCGCTCCCCTGAAGGGTTAAGATCTTGCTCTACCCAATCTTATATGCAATCTAGAATTCCCTCTCCCGAGTTCAACCCTAGATTCGTAGATAGTA
>ML418883.1:8360-20084 GCA_005239525.1 Nicotiana knightiana | reverse complement strand
GGGGGTAGTTTGTTCGTGGAATTGATCCTTATAACATTTCACTGCTTCTTCTGCTATTTCATCACTGTTTTCTAACCAATTTCCTTCTGTATTTTGCACTCTTTTAAGCTGTAATCTCCTTCTTCTACCATTAACTTGAGCATGAAAAAACTTCGTGTTGCGATCCCCATCTTTGAACCACGCCATACCTGATTTTTGCTTCCAGAACTCTTCCTCTAATGCTAAGAATCTGAACAGATCAGCTTGGACCTTTTGCAATCTCTCCCTATTTTGGTAAGTAGGTGCCCTTTCAAATTGTGCCTCGTGTACTATCACCACCTCTTCAAGACTAGCAATTCTTTGAAAAATGTCGCCATAAGTTGCCCTGCTCCAAAGTGATAGAACCTTCTTCAGTTTCTTTAGTTTGTAGTTAAACAAATAAAATGGATCACCTATAAAATCTGCCTTCCAATGCTGCTCGACCACTCCTCTGAATGATGGGTGTTTTACCCAAAAATTTAAAAATTTAAAAGCTTTCTTAACTGGTGCAACATTTGGATAACTTTTTAGTTGCAAAGGACTGTGATCCAAGCCAATTTTTGATAGATGCGATACCTCCAGGTTAGGCCACTGCTGTTGCAATTCTAAATTTACTAAACATCGATCAAGTCTTTTGAATATACAATCGTCCTCCCCTCGACCATTCCACCATGTATATGTACTACCTTTGAAACCCAAATCACTGAGATTACATGTGTTAATGCAGTGTCTAAAATCATTTACTTCATTCATGTGCACAGGCAGCCCCCCATACTTCTCTTCCTCATCAAGAATAACGTTAAAATACCCACCAACCAATCACGGCAACATCATATCTCTGGCAAGATAGTATAGGCTATCCCACAATTCTATTCGATCAATGGCATCACATTTTGCATATATAAATGTGACAACCAATGACATTTGCGTGTCCAGGTTTGTGAGCTTCAATGTCATCTGCTGCTCGAGATCATACACTACCTCTACTCCATGCTCGTCATCCACAAAAACCCAAATTTTGTTGGATATATTTGAAAAGGCCTGTAACATTCCTATTCTTCTCCTGTATGTTTCCAGCTTTTTCTTCTTCTGCTTTGGCTCCATAACTCCAATGAACTTGATATGGTTTTGTCTTTGCATCATGATCAGTCTCTCAAATGCTTGCATTGTATTTACTGATCGTACGTTCTAGAATAGTGCATTCATCATTAATTATGAGCTTTAGAGAGGGTCCTTCTTGTTTGAACCCCAGGCCCTACACCATGACTAGTGTCCTTTTGTTGTTTCTTTCTTCCTCTCCCAACTGATTTCCCTCTCTCAATTTGTCTAGGTGATAAGTCACCACGTCGAGCAATTTGTTTGAAATTTGCACATGTGGATTCAGCATCCAAATCTTTTCCTTGTCCTTCCAAGTTGTCCTCCACATTGTTCTTGGCTACTGGATCAACAATCTGTTGCTGAGTAGTGATAGGAATCACCTTGAGGTGTTTCACTTCTGGAGCAGCATCATAATTTCCCTGCTCTTTATCAATTTGCACTTTATCTCTGTTAATGATCTCCTTAAACTGTATCATTGCTTTTCCATCAGATGCATTATCATCATTCCCTCCTTTTGTACCATCGTTTTCTCCGTTCCTGTCTCCTATAGCTATATTAGGCTTAGATTGAGGTAGATGACCAGTAGGATTAAGATTGACTATTCCTTGAGCCCCCTCTGAACCTGTCCTTGTTGCATTTTTATCAGTTTGTTCAGCTTCAGTTTGTCCATTATTGGCTGCAATTCCCTCTGTATTCCCCTGCTCCTTGGTCCTTTTGCCATTTACACTTTGCTCTTCCTCTTCTTTCTCTTCATCTGTTGATTTATCTTCACCCAATACTCCTTCAGGTATTTCTCTTTCCTCTGAATCTTCTTCACATTGATCATACCACGGCCTTCCACTACCAATCCGTACTCTTGCATTATCCATAGATGTTTCCTCAGCTAATGCCAATTCCCCTGTTTGTGAGGGTATTTCTCTGCATGATTGATTAGTGTTGACAGCCTTTTCCATAAAAATTCTGTTTACCCAAGTTGCAGTACCCTCCTTATATGCATCTCCACCAGTCTGAATCCCATCTTCCTTATCAGTTGTATTCCTTCCTCTCTTTGTAGAAAAAATCCCAATTGATTTAGGAGAAAAAGCTGCTGCATTATGATTCAATTTACCAGATGGCCTGTTATTTCCATTTGGACTCCTAGCTTCATTATTTTTCTCAATCACTGCAAGTTGATTATTCTCCTCTCATTCAATGTCCTGTACCTCCAAAGCTGCAAATTGATTAGTCGTTTGAATCTGATTGTTAACAATTGTTCTACCAGGAACCATTTCTCCTCTAGCAATTATATTCCCCTGTTGATCATGTACAATAGCTGATACAGTTTCTTTTCCTGTAGTTTTTTCAATCTGATGTACTCCATCAGAGTCATTATGCCTTATATCTTTGACTAGAAATATTTCTTTTCCAGTTTGAATCTGTTTCTGCACCACCGTATTAGTTTCATTCCCAACATCTTCAACTTCCTGCACATCAAACTTGTTTCCGACCTGCACCTGTTGCGTGTCTCCTTGATTAACAGTAATTATTTCTCTTCCAGTAGTTCTTTGATCATCAATCTGAATAACAACCTTGTTAGTGCGATTATCTCGCACCTCTTTCCATTTCTCCTTTCCATTACCATTCACATTGCCCACAACTTTCCCACTCGACAAAATCATTATCGGCCCATTTTGACTCGAATTATTTGGGACAGTAACCAATCCACCTTGCTTCACATTATCATTCCCAGCATTTTGATCAGTAAACTTATTCTCCATTAGTTCAGGATGAATCCTCCAACACTTAGTCCTCTCATGGCCTTGTAATTTGCATTCTCTACAATATTTTGGTAGGTAATCATATTTAATGGTCACCCATTCTGTCCGAACCACTCCAGTTGCCTCATTCTCAATGTCCATTCGCACCTTCTTAGGTAAGTCATTCAACAGATCAACAAGAACTTTCACTCGCGCACAACTCGGCCTTGTTTTATTAATCGTAGCCATATCAAGATGAAGCGGCTTACCCACAGCAGCAGCTAATGAGAAAAGACACTCCTTGACAAAAAATGTTGGCAATAAATTTGGAAACGATATCCACGCCATTATCTTTGAAGTTTCCTCCCCGACCCGGAATTTCGCATCGTAAATCAAAGTTCTTAACCGGTATTCACAATTAGCCTTATCTTTTACATAATACACGCTCTTCGACGTGAAGTCAATAAAATCTTGCCATAAAGTCAATCGTATTAATACATGTCTATCGCGAAGGAAACCATATTACACTCGCCTTTAATGTCACATTAAATCGGCACAATTCGACGTAGTTCATTGAGCTCCGGCCATCTATGTGAAAATTTGCAGACCACTGCGTATTGCAGACCTTCGATCACATTCATTCTATCAACCTATACTTCTGTGAATTTCACCATTGGCTGTCCTTGAAGAATAACTGGTCGATGCAACTGAATTGGATCGACAATGCACTTTTTTGCACTATTTCATTGAGTGTGGCTGGTTTCAGAATATTGGAATAGTCTAATGGCTGGGCAGTTGACGTGGAGGGCTGGGTAGTGTTATTTAAGGTCACTGGTGGTTGGGCGATGGTGGGGAGGGGCTGACCAGCCGTTGGAAAGGGCTGGCCGCCGGCCGGCGAAGCCATGGCAGTGGCAATGAAGAAAATCGCCTATGAGTCGCCAAATTGACGTGGAGGGCTAGGTAGGTTTGGGTTTTTTTGTTTAGGGTTGGGTTTAGGGTTTTTTTTTTAAGCAATCCACTAGGCAGTGCCTAGGGCTAGTTTTTATTTATATAGAGTAAAATAAAACGAAGTAGCATGTCGTCTTGCACTGTGCAAAACCATAATTTATGCCTACTACATATATCCTATTATCAACTTTGGGCTCGAGCATCCCAAACATGATATTAAAACTTGAAATACTAATACTATGAACACTAGCATCTAAAATTTGTATAAAAACTAGGTAAGATAATCTATAAACCTCGTTGCCATGATAATCACTCAAAGTGTGCTGCTCAATCCACGTGTAGTTCATAACCATTGCGTGAAGTAAGATCCAGTGTATAAATCTGCATTGCATATCCAGTATGTTGGTCTTTATTGCATATCAGTATGTTGATCCAGTATGTCCTTCGATCCCATTTGTGGCCGTCAACTGCTTGCTTTACCTGTCGAAATCCATTATAAATCTGCATTGCTTGTGTGTCTTCCATAGTTAGGCTTAGCATGTGTAATCTCTCTGCTTTCTCATACTTATGCATGTCACCTTTCCTTTTTTCAGGGAATGAGCACCTAGTGCTAATACCACCCTTGGAAGTCGTAGTGAGTGACAAGGTATGAGTACAATATCATTTCCAGTTGAGTCAATGCTATTGCCTACCCTGACTGTTTTCCAGTGAATTGAGTGCTAGGCACTGCTACCACAAATTGGTCTTGCAAGGCAAAGAACAATAGCACTAACACTGTATCTACAAAACAACCAACAAAGTTCGTTTGAATCTGGACAGCCCTAAACTGCTCCTTCCTGATTTGGTCATTCCAATCAGTGACTCCCCACATTAAAGCTCCATAATAGATCACCCCAATATCCTCTCCATAGATTTGGATTACTACCTCCCTACATTGTTGCTCATTTCTCTTAGACTTTTTGAACAATTGTGCTTTTCTCCATTTGAACATTAATCTCCAGCAACTGTTTTGTTCACGTATTGTAAGCCTTATGAATTTGCATAAAGACAGCATTATGATCCTCCAAGCTGCTGAGTTGTTGTCTATTCCTACAGTCCCTTCTTTGGAACGAATGCAATGAATTAATACAACCAATAGATGGTCCCTTTGGAAGAAAGTCAAAAATTCAGCTTTGGTACCTGCAAAAAAGCACACGACATTAGTGAAAAAATGAATCCCCATGCTCTCCTCTTTACAGATTTGAACATGGTTATTTACATCCCTTGTTATCATGTTGCTCCAATACTTTCTTCTTCATTGTGTCCCCAGTTCCTTGCCACCCTTATTCTCAAGACAGGGCATTGCATCTTATCATCATTGAGAATTCTCCTGCCCATTGTGTCTAGCTCCCAGAATCCATGACATTCTACATTTCCATTATCCAAAGCATAGTTTGCCAAGTGATCTGCCAGCCTATTCCCTTCTCTAAAAATGTGTGACACCTTCAGTGTACACTCTTCCTTTAATCTCCATATTTCCTCCATTTGATCGACTATATTCCAGGGTGGTTTCCACATTCCTTCTACTACATTTTTAATCAGCATTAAGTCAGTTTGTATCCACACCTGGCTAAATTTCATTGCATTACATAGTCTTAGGGCCTCCACTAATGCTGTAGCTTCTGCTTCATTATTTGATCCCTCATTAATCTCCCTTCCACTTGCATAGATTAGATCTCTTTTTTTATTTCTAAGACAGAATCCTATTGAACTTCTTCATGGATTTCCCATGCAAGCTCCATCTGTATTCACTTTTATTCAACCTTTCTGAGGCATTTCCCACAACACCTTTTCATACTTCAGCTTAGGAGTATAGTTTTGTAACGTATGCAGTAACTCATTCCACCTATAAGGCACCCTTATGCCAGGTTTCCTTGTTTGTACCAGGGTTTGTATTGTTGTTGATACCTGGTGAATGACTCGATTGACTGATACTGGATCTCCATATTTCCAGCTATTTCTCCTTTTCCATAGCTCCCAAACAATGCATGATGGTAAGTCTTGCATAATTGGTTTGATTCTTGGCAGCACCTGTGCAGTCCAACATCTGGTAATAGATTAGTGAAGTGATGGGCCCTCTATTCTAATACCTGCTCTCGACAAGAAATACTTCCATACTGTTGATGCTGATTTGGAAGTACAGAACAGATGTACTAATGATTCTTCTTGGGGTTCTGTACAACACCAGCACCTTGAGGGCATACAATATCCTAATCTTCTCATGAAATAGTCCAGGGGTAATTTTGCTTTCCAGACTTTCCACATGAAGAAGGATATTTTAAAAGGAAAACCTTTCACCCACGTCATTTCGATAAGCCTGCCTAGGATTGTCTCTTTTTCTTAGATATTCCCACGCTGATTTGACAGTAAAATTACCTTTACTTTCCAGCATCCAGTAAGGTGTATCAAGGATTGAATTTCTGATTGGAGGAGAGACATTTTCTACAATGTGCATAGCTAATTCTTCTGGCAGCAATTCCAAGAGTCTACCTACTCTCCAAGTTCCTTGTTCCACTAATTCGTGCACATTCTGAACTTCTTCATTGATACCAAAGTCCTGTGGAACTAAGAAGTAGAGTGCTCCTAGCCCTGTCCAAATGTCAAACCAAAACAGAGATGATCCCATTTTTGGCTTCCAAACAATCTGATGCTCTATGTTGTCCCTGCACTCAAGCATCTTTCTCCATACGTGCGATCCATTCCTCCATGGAACTACTACTGCATTGATTTTTTTACAGTATTTCTGACTCATAAATGCACTCCACAAGCTGGGATTAGTTCTAAAATTCCACCACAGCTTGCAAAATAAAGATTTTGAAACATCCTACAAGGATCTGAATCCTATACCTCCCTCTTCATATGGCATGCATATTGTGTTCCAGGATGCCCAATGTCTTGAGGTTCCTCCTATATTACTACTCCAGAAGAATTTTGCAAAGATTTTATGTAGATCCTTGATCACATAACCTGGAGGATTCACTGCTGAGAGTAGGTTAATAGGCATGCTTTGCAGCACATGTGCTATCAGAACTGTTCTTCCTCCTATAGAAAGAAGCTTACCTTTCCAAGATTGTAACTTGTCCATGACTTTCTTCATTAGATCTTGATAGTAATCCTTTTTTCTCCTTGCATAGAAAATAGGACAGCCTAGATAAGTAAATGGAAACTCCTTCCTTTCAATACCAGTTATCCTCTCCACATTCTGAACCACTTCTATATCAGACAAGTGATGCATGTATATGGCTGACTTGCTCTTGTTCACCAGCTGGCCAGAAGCTAATTCATATCCATACAATACTCTCATTATTAGCCTCAAAGTCACCTCATTAGATGAAGAGAAGATGATGGTATCACCTGCGTATGCTAAATGGTTTATTTTTGGACTCCATTTAGGCATACCAAAGCCACAAAAGTGAGAGTTTTGATGAAGTGAATTTAGCCCTCTCGATAATGCTTCAGCAGCCAGGATGAATAGAGTTGGTGAGAGTGGATCACCCTGCTTCACCCCTCGAGATGACTTGAAAAAACCATGAGGTTGACCATTTATTAAGATGGAGTACCAGTTATTCCCAATCAAGTCAAAAATCAGACCAATGAACCCTTCTGAGAATCCCATTTTCCTCAGCATCTTTGTCAGAAACAACCAAGAAAGCCTGTCATATGCTTTTGCCATGTCGAGCTTAATTACCACATTTGGTCCCGCCTTAGTTCTCAGTCTTATATCTGTTATGATCTCCTGTGTCAGTAGTACATTTTCTACTATGCTTCTCCCCTTTACAAAACCTGCTTGCTCTTCTGAAATTAAGTTTGGCAGCATCTCCATTATCCTCTCAGGAATTACTCTCGAAAATATTTTGTTTACAAAGTTGCTTAAACTTATTGGTCTCATGTCTGCAAATATACATACTTCTTTCTTTTTAGGCAATAGTACCAAGTTTGTATGTGTCACACTCTTTGGTAGTTGTTGACCACAAAAGAAAGCCTTCACCATGTCCACCACATCCAGTTCAATTATATCCCAACATGTTTGGTAAAAGGCTCCTGTAAAGCCATCAGGTCCTCCTGCTGAGTCTGCACTTAAACCCATTACTGCTCACTTCACTTCCTCTGTTGTAGGCATTGCCATTAGTTTTTCATTCTGTTCAGCATCCACCAGTGTAGGTACATGCCTTAATATGTCAAATACAGTGGGTACTACACTTTCAGTGAATTGTTCCTTATAGAACTTCACAGCCTCTTCTGCAATCAGCTCTTCCTCTTCTATCCAGGTATCATCACTGTTTTTGATCCTTGTTAGTTTTAATCTTTTCCTCCTTCCATTGACTTGAGCATCGAAGAATTTTGTGTTTCTATCTTCGTCTTTAAACCACATCATGCCAGATTTTTGCCTCCAAAATTGCTCTTCTATAGCTAGGTACTTCATCATGTCAGCTTGCACCTTTCTTAATCTAGTCCTGTTCTCCTATGTAGGACTAGCCTCGAACTGCCTTTCATGAAAAATAACTACCTCTTCTAAGCTGGCTATCCTCTGAAATATGTCACCATATGTAGCTCGACTCCAATTGGATAGTGCTTTTTTCACATTTTTCAGCATAAAGCTGAATAAAGTGAAAGGATTAGCCATAAAGTCTGCATTCCAATTCTGCCTAACTACCTCCCTGAATATACCATGCTTTGTCCAAAAGTTCAGGAATCTGAAAGTTTTTTTGATAGGTGCAGCTTCTATGTCACACTTCAACTGCAATGGACAATGGTCTGATCCAATCTTTGAAAGATGAGTCACTTCTAGTCCTGGGAATGTATTATGAAGTTTTGTATTACCAAAGCATTGATCAAGCCTTTTGAAGATGCAATCCTCCTCTGATCTTCCATTCCACCATGTATATACACTTCCTTTGAAGCCTAAATCTGTCAAATTGCATGTATTGATGCAATGTCTAAAATCATCCACTTCATTGATATGCACAGGCAGGCCTCCAAATTTCTCCTCTTCATCCCAAATAACATTGAAATCACCACCTACGAGCCAAGGTGTAGTCATGTCCCTATCCATTGCATACAGTGAGTCCCATAGTTCAATTCTCTCTATTGAGTCACATTTAGCATACACTAAGGTTAGGATCAACTCCACATGAATTTCTGTATGAACNGCCAAGGTGTAGTCATGTCCCTAGCCATTGCATATAGTGAGTCCCATAGTTCAATTCTCTCTATTGGGTCACATTTAGCATACACTAAGGTTAGGATCAACTCCACATGAGTTTCTGTATGGAATAGTTTTAAAGTCAATTGTTGCACCATGTTGTAAAGAATTGTCACTTCATATACTTCATCTACAAAAGCCCAAATTTTGTTGGATATATTCACAATAGCTTGAGCCAATCCAATCCTTCTCCTGTACCTCTCTACTTTGTTAGACTGTTGTATTGGTTCCAAGATGCCTATAAACTCAAAATGTTTTTGTCGATGCATATTGATTAATCTTTCAGAAGCTTGCATAGTGTTGACAGATCTCACATTCCATACTATTGCATCCATTTATTGATTGATCGATCTATTCAAAGTCCTCCTTGTTTGGACACCACCTGTCGAGGCTGTGGGGGCATCCTTGTTACTCTTCTTTCTTCCTTTTGTTCCAGATTTTACCTTATCTATATTCCTAGGTGATATGTCACCTTGTCTAGCAATATTACGAAAGTTTTGTGCATAAGACTCTTCATCCATATCTTTCCCTGATTGATCATCTATATACTCTTGACTTTAGATCCTTTCCAGTGATCACCTTCTCCACACTAATATGAGTAGTAGTTATAATATGGTTCAAAGCATGATTGCCTTTTTCCTGCCTAGCTATCACAACAATTTCTGCAGCCTCCTATTTCCTTCCTTTGTTGACATCTTCTTCTAACGATTCATTCTGTCCTGCTTCCCCTGGTTCTATATTATGCATGCCTCCTCCTTTATCCACCATTTCAACTACTTCATTTCCTTTTGTATTCTCATTATGTATATTGATGTTGTCTACTTCTTTGACTGATATGACCTGTTGATTAGAAGGATGTTGTGCAGTGTTTTTTTCAGTCACACTTTGGTCCTCCTCTTCTACTACATCCCCCCCCCCCTCTTCATCTTCACTTTGCATTAAATCTGGAATCTCACCTTCATCAGAATCTACTTCAGTTTGGTTTACCCAAAGTCTACCTCCTATCCAGTTCACTTTCTCCTTACTTATGAACTGCTCATAATCTGGATCTTCCACATGGTCATTTGCTGTATTTTGTTCCAGTGCCACATTCACCCTGGTATCCTGTGTCGGTACCTCTTGTACAGAGGTATTTGTTGCTACCAAATTACTTTGAAAGGTCCTTTGCACCCACTGTTGAGTTGTTTCCCTTGGCTGTTGTTCATCTCCTCTATATCTTATGTCTGTCACTCCTTGTTTGTCTCCATTTCCAATTACCCCTTGATTAGCATTAGGGATTGCTGAGTCAAGACTCTTACCAGCTGTGATCTGATTTCCACCCTGACCTTTATTCCTTTTATCTGTCCTTGTGGATCTATGCTTAAAAGATAGTGATGCTGCATTCAAGGTTGTATCCTTCTGAATTTTGTTTTGTACACTACTATCTTCAACTATTGCAAGTTTATTGTTCTCATTATCCACATTGTTTTCAGCCTCCAGTATTTCAAATTTATTGTTAGTTTGAAATTGCTGGGAAACCAAAGTCTGTTTGTCAATTAGAACAATTTCCTGACCAGTTCTTTCACCTCCATTAACTTGTTTTCCTTTACCCTTGTTTCTGTGATCTCTCACCTCTTTCCACTGTTCTTTAGCATTACCAACCACATGACCTACATTTCCAACCACCTTACCACTCGATAGGATCATCAAAGGACCTGTGTCCTTTTGTTTTTCTGCATTAGATTGAACCACTGCTTCACTTGAGACCTGTTGCTCAACTGTCTTTGTTGCCAATAGTTCAGGGTGAATCCTCCAACATTCCAACATATCATGTCCTTGTAACTTGCATTCTCTACAATACTTAGGTAGATAATCATATTTGATAGTTACCCATTATGTTCTAACCTCACCTGTAAGTTCATTCTCGATTTCCATACGAACCTTCTTAGGAAGATCTGCTAGGAGGTCGACTAACACTTTCACACGCGCACAACTAGGTCTTGTCTTGTTCACAGTAGCCATATCAAGGTGGAGTGGCTTGCCCACTGCTGAAGCTAATGAAAAAAAACATTCCCTGACGAAAAAGGTCGGCAACAGATTGGAAAAAGAGATCCACGCCATCACCCTTGGTGTCTCCTCTTCTGCTTTGAACTTCGAATCATACAGTAGGGTTCTAAGTTGGAATTCCTGTCCAAACTTATGTTTCACATAATAGACACTTTTTGACGTAAAATCAATATAATCTTGCCACAATGTAAGTCGTACTAAAACATGCTTATATCTAAGAAATCCGATATTACATTCACCCTTAATACCACATTGCATAGGGATGATTCGACGTAATTCTTGCAATTCAGGCCAACCATAAGAAAATTTACATACCACTGCGTAATTCGATCCTTCAATAATATTCATACGTTCGACTTCTGATTCTGTAAACATAACCATTGGTTGTCCTTGTAAGAAAGTGGATCGTCTAAGAGGAATAGGATCAACAGCTGCTGCATGATATTGCATGGCAGTGTTATTCGAAGGCTTCACTACTTTTGCGTAATTCATCTGCTGGGGCTGGGATGGGTTGTGTGCTGTCGTGGGAGGTTGGGTAACGTTAGGGGGTGGTTGGGGAGGTAGCCCAGCCACAGGAGGTGGCTGGCCACCGGACGGAGAGGCCATGGACAGCCTCGCAAAGGCTGCTCGAGAAAA
>ML418881.1:169615-213999 GCA_005239525.1 Nicotiana knightiana | reverse complement strand
TATATATATATATATATTTGATCGGGCTACATGCCACGACAATATATCGCTTGGGTTGTAGGAGCCGCTCTAGGAGTCTGTACACCCCCAGTCAGCGCAGCCGACTATTATCTGGATCGGGATGCACGTCGCAGAATATACATATGTTATATGGATTGGGCTTCACGCCACAACAGTTTGTATGGATATATGGTACCTGTTGAGTGAGAGTGCTGAGTGTGAGCATCGAGCACTGATAGAGCAGTCACGAGTGACTGAGAGATCTTATGTATGAGTGATATTGTGCCTGAGAGGCTATAATTTGTGAGATCATTGTTTTTCACTCATTTTACACTGAGTCCCTTTAATAGACGTTGAGTTAATGTTTTATGCAAGTTTAGAAGGGGAACTGGAATTTGTAATGTATTTGGTAAATGTAGTCTTTTGGATTACTCTATTTGTTTTCACTGGCACACATTTTTATGAAACTATCACTTTTAAATTCTTGTCACTGCACTCAATTCCTTATTCACCTTTGTTACTTACTGAGTTGGCGTACTCACGTTACTTCCTGCACCTCTGTGTGCAGATCTAGGTACCATATCTAGCGTTAGATGATTTCTCCTTTGCTCGGAGTTTGCTCGAGGATAGAGGTAGCTGTTTGGCGCCCTCAGCTGGCCTTATTTTCCTTTCTCAGCTCGTATATTTCTAGTATTCTCCGGATTGTACTAATAGGGGCTTGTATAAGATATTGTATTTATCTCTTTAGATGCTCATGACAGTTGTATCCGGGTGCTGGGTTGTGGTTAGATTTGATTTCTGTGGTATTATTTCTGTTGATTATATCTTTAAAACAGGAACCTTAACTGAATTACTTTGACTTGTGATATTAAACGGGCAGTTTTGTGTATTACTCTCAGTAGTTGGCTGGCCTAGTTTCATGATAGGCGCCATCACGACCTATATTGATTTGGGACCATGACAGTTGGTATCAGAGCACTAGGTTACATAGGACTCAACGGTCATGAGCAGGTTTAGTAGAGTCTTTCGGATCGATACGGAGACGTCTGTACTTGTACTTATCTTCGAGAGGCTACAGAACCCGTAGGAAAAATCTCATTTTCTTGAATTTTGTTGTTCCATTTTGTTGGTTCTGGAAATCTAAACTTTTGTTGTTTCATTCTCTCACAGATGGTGAGGACACGCGCTATCGATCAGGGTGACCAAACACCATCTAGACTAGTGAGAGGTCGAGGCTGCAGTCAAGGCCATGGTAAAGGTTGGGGACCAACTCGTGCAGCAGTCGGGGCAGCACCAGAGGGTCCCCTACCATTCAGGATCAGGTTCCCGCCATAGATATTCCATCCGGACAGACTCAGGCACCGACAATGCCCATTGTTATTCCGGGTCTTCAGTAGACCTTGGCTTAGAGCTTGACAGTATGTACTAGCCTTGCCCAGGCAGTTGTTGTATCTACTAGTGCTGCTACTTCTTAGGCCCGAGGAGGCACTCAGACTCCAGCGGCCGGGACACCTGAGCAGATTACTCAGGGCCTTCATACACCTAGGGCAGTTCCAGCCCAGCCGGTTGCTCCAGTTCAAGACTTCGTGGTTCCAGTTATGCCAGATGATGAGCAGCTGATACACTCAAATTACACTTTAATATAGTGTAAAGCGGTCGATGTCAAATATAATAACACAACAAGGTTGGGGTCAAATACCACAGGGAATAGGCGTGAAAAGGTTACTTTGATAGTGTGATTCTTAACTCAAATCATATCTCTATTCCATTAATGTAACAGGGATATGGGGGTTGATTGTGTAATAATCCAATTATAATAATAACAAAATGATTAATTAGAGTTGTAATTAATGTGATTAACTAAACCAATGTTGTGTCCCCTTCAATGAAGTGTAATGCTAATTGGTATTAATATAATATATTTCTAATGGAAGGTCCTTTAGATATGCAAATGATTTCTAAATCACCACCCAATATTTTCCAATAGTTGGGTAGTATTTCCTCTTTATGATTTTCCCAAATATAAAAAGCTTCAATGAAGAGTAATCACTTAATGCCAAATAAAACTCACTTATTCCTAAGCGATTCTATTAAACAAGGTTTAAAGCCTTGAGTGTTTGATATTTACTCCTACCTATTCTAACCCACTTTTCCAAGATAAGAAAGAATTTTATGGCACTTGTTAATGTTTGCAACCACTAACAATAAATGAAGAATGAAGAGCAAACAAATATCAACCAACCATTATATATATATTCAATGTTAAATACCCAAAAACATAACACCCATTTAGGTCCACAAACTTAGTATTTATGGCTAGCTACACATACTTAATGACAAAAATAAAATAGTATTTAATGCCATGAATGCTTACAAAACTCAAGAATCTCTACTTCAAAGCTTCCAAAAGAGAGGAATATTCCAAGATGGGAATGTAGCTCTAAAACCAGACAAGCATGACCCACAAAACCCAAATAAATATATTTATAGTGGGCCTAATATCGGGATCAAAATCAGACAAGAATGCCTTTTTTGGTCAGCTCTGCGACCGCATTCCTGTCGCAGAACAGGTACGCGGTTCGCATTCTTCACCTGGCCATCGCAGACTTAAAACCCTAGTTTACAGCTGCCCATCGCATTGTGTGTTCTGCGATCCGCATTATTGATATGCGACCGCAGAGTTGCATCGTATTCTTGAAATGGGCTTCAGGTACCGGAGGTTCTGCGATCAATTATGCGGCTCGCAGATGATTATGCGATCGCATAATCGATCGCATTTGTGCTCTTGAATTTCACCAATCTTTCTGTGGAGTTTTGCGGTCCACCAGGGCCATTTGCGATCCGCATACCAGGTATGGGTCCCTCTTTGTGCCTTCTGCGATTGCATTCTGCTCTTTTCTTCATATTTTTTTAGCTTTTTGTTCTCTTTTCCATGTTCTTGATCATTTAAGCCTCATGCACTGCAAAACATCAAAATTCCATAAATATAAGAGGTAGATGCTCTTGAAAATAAGCTATAATCTAAGTAATTTGATATTAAATGTACCATAATTCTCCGACACATCAACACCCCCAACTTAAACTCTTGCTTGTCCTCAAGAAACAACAAGTACTCTATCCTAACCTAAACTCCAAATACAAGACCGGAAATAGTAATGACCAAGGATAGTGTTAAGTGCAAGTATCACAAGAATTCCTTTCATTTATTTACCCTTCAGGAACAGTTACTACTATTAACAAGGAAACTACTCAACTTGTGAAATTTGAGCCTCGAGCAATTTGACAAAATGTTACTCTCAGCTGAGTGCACTTGCACCCGACTTCAAGAACATAACTACTGTTACACTTCACAGTTCATGTGCCCTCACCAAAAAGAAAGAAGGTCCCAACTCACAATATTTACAATGACAACAACAAGGGACATATTTACAAAGACACTCACACTCACATAGAGGTTCAAGTGTTACGACACATCATACCATAGGATTGCCCTTATTTTAATTAGTTGCCTATTTAAGAACATTCGGTTGGAGATCCCATAAGGACTTTTTAGCTTGTAATGTAGGCTTAGGGAAAGGTTGGATAATCATTTAGGTACAAGTGACTACAACCTCCTTGAACACTACTCACATCTTTCTCTTTCAGTCGCCCTTTGCTTCCTTTCAAATTCCATAGCCTCATTGGCATTTAGTTACCAACGTAGAACGAACTCACTAAATCTCTTCAGAGCTCCCATATTTATTTACATACATATCTTTTTTTTTTATATATTATATCTTTTCTCTTTTTGTTTCTTTTTAGTTTGGAGCTTGGATAATTTTCAATTGAACCTTTTGAGGTTTATGTCCTGCACTCAATTTACAACCTTGCCAATCTCCAATTTGACACCAAACTCCCAACTTAGGCTTTTTGCCTCATTCTCAGTATTCAAGGAGAGACGGGTTCAAAAGAGGGGATTATTTTGCAAAACGGGAAAGGCTTGTAATGAGCTGTCCAACAAAAAGGCTAAACTCTCAAATGGGTAACTAGTGATAATCATGAAAACATTTGGTAGCTTGAAAGGTTTACTCGTTTCCCGATATCACAAAAAATGCCTAAGGTCATTTCTCCAACTCAATGTACTTATTATTGGCATCGAAAAACCAACTGGACAAGTTCTAGATGATAGAAGTAAACACAAGAATTATTGATACAAAATCTAACACACACGGCACATGACTGTTTGGCTCAACATAGTTTTAGCTCAAGAGTCAAGGCTTGACAACTCGAATCTTGTATTATTTACATGTATAATTCTAAGTACACAGAGTCAAAAAGCGAGCCTCAAGTTCACAAAGTTGATTTTCTTTTTTTTTTTTAGAGGAAGGGTATAGATTATTTACAGACACACATGCATAAGACTAGACACTTACACCAAAGCGGTCAATACTTTTTCGTCCTAGTGCCATGGTTCTACTAATACACCCTTGGAAAAGAACCCGGCGAAGAAAAAAACAAGGGGAGTTCATTGTTAACAACTAAGGAAAACCCTACATAAACTAACTTTTTTTTGTTTTTTTTATGAGCTATGAACAAGAGTTAACGGTAGTGAAATACATTAGTATCACAATATATATATATATATATATATATATATATATATATATATATATATATATATATATATATATATATATATAAGTTATCAAAAACATGGATATTAAACATAACACAACACAAACAGAACAAAAAAAAATACATACATAACATAAAAAAAAACATAAGTACAATATCATCCAAGTTGTCACAAAAGATACTCATACAAAGCTACCTTGCCACCACCACCAATTGAAAAGCATGCATTGTCCCCAATGCATAAGAAATATAAAAACAAATTTAGGTGCTCCCTGGGGTGCGTTAAGCGATATGGGAGTCAGTGGTCTGCTGGGTAATAGAGGGATCCACAACCGCCAAAGGGACAGGGTCGGCTGATGACGCCGCAAGAGGGACGACATCTACTGGTTGTGGAGGATTTTCTGAAGACTCAGCTGGAGGAATGACTGTTGTGATGGGTGGGGTGTCTTCATGCCCCATATCTGATGCTGGAGCCTGAGAGGTGCTAGCTCCGTTTGCTGAAGGCTGGATGGCTGATTCTGTAATCGGGGAAGCTGCGTCAACCAGCGATCGCTCTATCGCCATCTGTAACTGCTCCTCCTCTACTGCCTCTGCAGCGGTGGTGACTGCAACTCCCTTTCCCTTCTCCTGAGGGCCATCATGATCATCTGACCAAGAAGAAGACTCCTCCTCTGAACCGTCACCCTCGGGTGATGAAGAATGTCCAGAATCCTCCCCATATGGTACGTCAACTGGTGCTGGGAGATATGGAGGCTGAGAGACAGTCGGAGCAGTCTGGGCTGTCATGAGTGTAGAGAAATCAAGCCCCAAACAAGGCTCATAGGTGCCCACTTCCTGCTCCCCTTCTTTGGGTAGGAGAGAGGAAAATCAAACTCTAAATTCGACAGCCTGTGGAGCTCCATATTCAAATTAGACACCTTGGTACGGAGCTCTGATAGGTCAACCTCACCGTGCTCGATCATTTCAATCCTGGCCTCAAGCCCCCTAAGGCGACCCTCATATAACATATGCTGCTCCTGTAGAGCAGTCACTGATGACTGAATGGGAGTGAGAGCCTTCCGGATCAGTGTGGGAAGATCTCTCAGGAGCTTGTCTACCTTAGCATTGGTGTCCTGAGCTAGGAGACCAAGCTGGGAGAGGACAGGCAGTGGAATAGCTAATGGAGCACTAGTCTGGGAAGTGGGATGTGGAGCAGTGATGGATGTCTCTGCTGTAGAAGGTGTTGTAGGATTCTGAGAATCGGAGGGCTCTGCCTCAGTAGAAGTCGAAATCTGAATCTCTGGAGGAGCAGCTACTACCCTTGGCCCCGCATCACTAATACGAGTGACGTTAATGTCTCTGTCGGCTTCCCCTTTTTTATCAGATGGAGGCAACAGAGGAACCTCAGTTTTCCAGCACAGGGTAGTGATCAAACAGGGAAAAAGGAAGGACGTCTTTTTCTGCCATGCTCAGATGCCAATTTCTTGGAAGATGATATCGCTCACATTGATGGTGATCCCCACCATAATACAAGCAATGAGAATAGCTTTCTCTATGCTTATCTCAGTCTCATTCCTAGTCGGGATCAAGCGGGAGGTGACGAAGCTGAGCCAGAATCTCCCTTCTCTCGTGAGATCCTCCTTGTATATTTTGTAGCTAGGATCAATCCAGGTCGGGGTCCCTCTGGAAATCACAGATGCAACCCAAACACGTTCGCCGTCTTTTTTGTCTAATTCGACATCATACTCTGTCGTGGTTGGGTGCGTTGTTGAAAAGTAATGAGCATGGATGGCGGCTCTGTGACACTCAAATTCTTTCCCCCTCACCAAGACTTCCTCATTGAAGATCTTTTTTCGTTTGTGATGAGGAGTCCTTGAGGCTCCGTATGAGGCATAAAATTCCCTCAAAATTATTTCATTGAATTCCTCGAGTTGCTCAGTGAAGCAGTCCCACCTTCTAGCTTTGATGTTTTCTAGAATATGGGGGTATCGCTCTTGGAGGCCGTTTAGACTCAACTTCTTTTCGGCCAGGATCTTCCTCATTTCAAGCCCTTCTCTATACAGCTCTCTGGATAGGCGAGCTGGTAGTCGTCCTCCTACTTCCTCCTTAACTCAGCCGCTAGGTCCACCTTTGGCTCAGTGTCCCCCTCATCAGACTGGGAGGAACTTTCAACAACAACTTGTGGAGATGCTTGACGTGCTCATTTGGGTGGAGGTGCTTGCCGGCTTGAGGCTGCTCTCTTAGCAGCCGAAGATATATGCTTGCGTGTCGTGTCTGCAAAGAGAAGATACGTGTAAGTGGAACAACGGGCAAAATAAAAGAGACTAAGAAAATAATTAATTAAAAAAAAACCAACTATGCGACGAGGTATGCAATCGCATAACCACTATCTGAACCACAGACCCGTCGCAGAATTACTCATAACTTGAAAGTATAAAAAATGCGATGACATATGCGATCGCATATCCACTATGCAGTTCGCATAGTCATCGCAGAATTGAGTGAAAAAATGTAATGCTATTATGCGATCGCATATTCCACCGCAGAGGTGAGTCTGCGATCGCAGACTTTGTCGCAAAATAGAGGCTAGATTGGGGAGCTCAATGTGTAGATCTGCGATGCAAATGCGGTCCGCATTTCAACTATGCGATCGCAGATGCGTCACATTATTCTTTCTTCCTCACTCGACCTAGGGCTTAGTGTGCGATGCAAATGCGGTTTGCATAACCAAAATGCGGACTGCAGAACCTATGGTTTGCAAGCTAATTCAACCCTAACAATGGCGTTGTGCTTTTCCCTACCTACTCGCTTGTTTTCAGTCGAAATTTCTCATTTCCCTTCTCCCATTTGCGACAAACTGAGACTCGGAAGTAAAAATGAAAAGTGAAAAACAAAAATGCAAAATTTAACCCGTAAAATAAAGTTCAACCTTGAATGAGTAATGTAGGAGAGGGAAGGAAACATACCAGATGAAAGGGGAATGCACTTGAAGGTGTGTACAACTACGAAGCTTGAATCCATAACCACGTTTGTAACCTAGAAGTGGTGAATTTAATTGACTGTTACATGTTTTGTTCTTCCCATTTTTCTCTGTTCGTGTATCTCCCTGCGTGTTTTTCTCTCTTTTTTTTGTTTTTTTTGTTTTGGTTTTGTTATTTGTTTGTGAATTAAATGAGAGGGATGCCGGGAAAAGGTTTGAAGACTTACCTGGGGAGTCTGCGATGAGTAAGTGACCGCATAACGTGGTATGCGACCGCATATCCGTTATGCGGCAGTACGTTGCTGAGCTGAAGACGATTTATAATGCGGTGCACTATGCGATCACGGAGATGGTATGCGGTCCGCATAGTGCACCTCGTCACCGCTGTTTGCATACCCCGTTTGGCCAAGCACACTGCCCATGTCTGCGACGGAAATGCGAACCACAGACTGGAAATGCGCTCGCATATGAGTCGCACACTTGCCACTTTTTTCTCTGCTTCGCTTTTGCTTGCAAAAAACTTTTTTTTATGTATCCCTTTGATCCACCTGCACTCTCATACACCCGTCAAGTTTCTCAAAGTACCACATTTATTCAAAAACCAAAAATGAAAAAGACAAAAGAGTGTTACCACATATAGGTTGCCTCCCATGAAGCGCTTGATTTAGTGTCGCGGCACGACTAAGTTGGTATTCCCTTGGAGTCATTCATCAGTGGGGCAAGGCCCATCCTTAAGAGCCAACTGCTCTACAACATCCCTCTCGCTATTTGTGCCTAAGTAGTGTTTGATGTGTTGGCCATTGATTTTGAACGTACGAAGTCCGTCCTCTGTTGCTAGTTCCACAACACTAAATGGAGAGACATTCACCACTTTGGAAGGACCGGAGCATTTTGATTTGAGCTTGCCCGAAAACAGTTTGAGCCTTGAGTTGAAAAGCAACACCAAGTCCCTAGACATGAACTCCATTTTCAAAATCTTCTTGTCATGGACAAATTTCATTCTTTCCTTATACACAACTGCACTTTCATATGCATGGAAACAGAATTCCTCCATTTTGTTGAGTTGAGTTAGCCTCATGTTTGCAACTTCAGTCCAGTCCAAGTTCAACTTCTTCAGAGCCCACATGGCCTTGTGCTCCAGTTCCACAGGTAGATGATAAGCCTTACCGAACACTAACTGGTAGGGAGAAGTACCAATGGGAGTTTTGTACACCGTGCGGTATGCCCACAATGTGTCATCTAGCTTCCTTGACCAGTCGGTCCTATTTGCATTCACAGTCTTTGCTAGAATGTTCTTGATTTCCCGATTGGATACTTTTACCTGGCCACTTGACTGGGGATGATAAGGAGTGGCTACCTTGTGCGTGAAACCATATTTCTCTAGCAGCCCAGTGAAAACCTTGTTGCGAAAATGAGAACCACCATCACTAAGAATGGCTCTAGGAGTGCCAAACCTCGTCAATATGTTCTTCATTGAGAACACAGTTACACTTATTGCCTCATTCTTTGGCAAGGAAATAGTTTCCACCCATTTGGAGACGTAGTCCACAACTACTAGAATATACTTCATACCACAAGAACTCACAAAAGGCCCCATAAAGTCAATGCCCCAAACATCAAAAATTTCAACCTCCATCACAAAATTCATAGGCATTTCATGTCTCTTGGAGATTGATCCCTGTCTCTGGCATTGGTCAAAGGATTTGACCATTTGGTTGTCATCATGATAGAGGGACGACCAATAATAACCACATTCAAGCACTTTTTCTGCCGTCCGATTACCTCCGTGATGACCACCCACCGGTGAGTCGTGGCATGCTTTCAGAATTTGCATCACTTCTTCCTCCGGAACACACCTTCTAATAATGTTGTCCGCATAGATATGGAACAAGAATGGCTCCTCCCAATAATATTGCAGACACTCTTTTAAGAACTTCTTTTTGTATGCTTCGAAGTCATCCGGGATTAGATCACTAACCAAGTAATTGGCAATGTCGGCGTACCAAGGAGTAATTGAAGAAGATAATCCCAAGATATGCTCATCGGGAAAGGCATCATTGATATCAAGATCATCCATTGGTCGCCCATCTTCTTCAAGTCTACAGAGTTGGTCCGCCACTTGGTTCTCGGTGCCCTTTCAGTCCTTGACTTTAAAATCAAATTCTTGTAACAAGAGGACCCACCGGATTAGTCTTGGCTTGGCATCTTTCTTTGCCATGAGGTATCGAAGAGCGGCATGATAGGTGTAGACCACCACCTTAGATCCCAACAAATAATCTCAGAACTTCTCAAAAGCATACACAATAGCAAGAAGCTCTTGCTCCGTCACTGTATAGTTCATTTGTGCACCATTGAGTTTCTTGCATGCATAATAAACCGGATGAAGAACTTTGTTGTGCTGTTGTCCCAAAACCGCTCAAATTTCTACACCACTGGTGTCACACATGAGCTCGAATGGAAGAGACCAATCCGGTGTGACAATAATAGTTGCCATGGTGAGCTTCTCCTTGAGCTCCTCGAACGCCTTGAGACACTTCTCATCGAACACAAACTTGGCATCTTTCTCAAAGAGCTTGGGATTTGCAATTTTTGAAAAGTCCTTGATAAAACGCCGATAGAATTTGGCATGCCCAAGAAATCTTCGAATACCCTTTACCGATGTTGGTGGAGGGAGCTTTGAAATGATCTCAATTTTTGCCCGATCGACTTCAATGCTTTTTTTAAAATTGTATGCCCCAAGACAATGCCCTCGTCCACCATGAAGTGGCACTTTTTCCCAATTAAGCACGAGGTTGGTCTCCTCATATCTTTTGAGAACTTGTCTAAGTTTGTCAAGATAATGCTCGAAGGAGTGAGCGACCACCGAAAAATCATCCATGAAAATTTCTAGGAAGTCTTCCACCATGTCGGAGAAAATGGACATCATACATAGTTGAAAAGTAGCCGGAGCATTGCACAAACCAAAGGGCATCTGAGTAAAGTCAAAGGTCCCATACGGGCAAGTGAATGTGATTTTCTCTTGATCCTCCAAGGCTATATTAATTTTATTGTAGCAAAAATATCCATCGAGGAAGCAATAAAAGGATCTTCCCGCTAGCCGATAAAGCATTTGATCAATAAAAAGCATAGGGAAATGATCCTTGCAAGTGGCATTGTTAAGCTTCCGGTAGTCTATGCATACTCTCCATCTGGTGACCGTCCGAGTGGGGATAAGCTCATTCTTTTCGTTGTGAATCACTGTCATCCCCCCTTTCTTTGGCACACATTGAACAAGACTCACCCATGGACTATCCACAATGGGGTAGACAACCCCGGCATCCAACCATTTTATTATTTCCTTCTTGACCACTTCTTGCATTGAAGGTTTTAATATTCTTTGATGTTCCACACTTTGCTTGCTCCCTTCTTCTAATTGACTTTTGTGCTCACATATCCTGCGGGGATTCCTCAGATCTTGGCAATTTTCCATCCAAGTGCTTGCCGGTGCTCCCTCAAGACATTCACCAATTCATCAACCTGCACATCATTCAACAAAGAAGACACGATTACTGGTAAAGTGTTATTAGAACCAAGAAATTTGTACCTCAAGTGTGATGGAAGTGGTTTGAACTCAACGTGTGGTGGCTCAATGATTGAAGGTTTTGCAGGAGGGGTAGCTCGATTCTCTAAGTCAAGAGAAAGCTTTTTTGGTACATATGTATAAGATCCACGCCCTTCCAATGCGTTCACTATTTCAACATACCCCTCAATATCTTCCCCATTAAAGTTCAACAAGATTGCCGCCAATGCCTCCCCGAAGAATTCTTCTTCCATCTTCATCTCAATGGCATCTTCCACCCCATCAACAACATCAATAACCGAGATTCCCTCGTATGCACTTGGCAATTCCAACCCTTTGCTAGCTTGGAAGGTGATTTCCTCATCATTAACTCGGAACTTGATTTCATGGCGTTCCGAGTCCATTAAAGCTCTTCCCGTTGCAAGGAATGGTCTTCCTAAAATGATATGAATCTCCTTGTCCAGCACACAATCCAAGATGACAAAATCGGGCGGGAGAAAGAATTTCCCTACCTTCACCAAGACATCATCAACAATGCCCACGGGTTTCTTAATTGATCGATCGGCCATTTGCAATCGCATGCTAGTTTGTCTTGGTAACCCCAATCCCGCTTGCTTGTAGATAGCAAGAGGCATTAAATTTATACTAGCACCGTTTTCACAAATTTCTCTAGCAAAGTCTCTCAAACCAATGGTGGATGGGATATTGAAGGCCCCCGGGTCTCCCCTTTTCTCCACTATTGTTGTAGCAATTATCGACTCACCAGATGAGTCAAGTTCACCACCTCATTCTTTGTTGTCTTTTTTTTTGTCATCAACTCCTTCAAGTATTTGGTGAACCCCGGCATCTCTTGAAAAGCCTCCAAGAATGGGATGTTCGCCGACAATTGTTTCAAGATGTCATAGAACTTTTCAAACTTTCCATCGTCCACCCTTCATGTAGGCCTTTGAGGGAATGGGGGAGTGGGTCGAGGAATTGGTGGAGGAGATTTTAGGGTCTCCTTAAATTTTTCCTCACCCTCTCCTTGCTTTGCTTCTTAGATCTTTACCTCATGGGAGGGTTTCTAAATTTCCACAACATCCGGCAACTCAACTTGTGGTTCCACTTCTTGATCAACATTTTGAACATCAACCACTTGCTCACTCTCATCTTGAACACCTTACCGCTTCTAGTTGTGATGGCCATGCAATGAGAAGATGGTCCGCTTGCACCACCTTTTGGGTTAACCACCGTGTCACTAGGAAGTGTACCTTTAAGCTTGGGAGTTTGTTCTCGTGAAAAATCCCTCATTTGCATCTCGAGCTTTTGAATGGAAGCGGTGTGTGATCCCACTACCTCGGACATGTTTTTCATTGTTGCATCACTTCTCTCTTGATTTTGCAAAATTCTCTCAAACATCCCCTCCATTTTAGACTCAGTTGATGGCCCCTCCTTATATTGCGAAGAGTTGGAATATTTCCCTCGCGGTGGTACATAAGGATTTGAACTTCTATTGGAATAATTGTTGTTGTTGTTCCAAGATCCTTGACCACTTTGATCATTTCGCCAATTTTGTTGGCCTTGCCCTTGTGGGTTTGGCCTCTAATTATTTTGATGGCGATAACCACCTTGAGAGTTTTAGACATAAATTGGCTTCTTCACAATCTTGATTCCCCATTGAATGCATGTCTTCTACCATATTTTCCCTTTTTGCTTGACTTTTAGTGAACATCTTTGTTAGCACGTCAATGTTGGTAGCAAGACCCGCAATCCACTGGTCTCTCTATTGATTATCTTTAATCATGTTGGTGAGAGAGGGAGTACCATAGGAGATTCCACCGCTAGTGTCCTCTGAATGCCATGCTTGGTTATGCTTTGCCAGTTTATCTAGAATTTGAGTAATTCTAGCAAATGACTTGTCCATGAAGGAACCATCTACAGAATTCTTGGCAATTGACTGGGAGAGTGGGTCCAAACCCATATAGAACTTCTCCATCAAAATATGGTCTGGGAACCCATGATTTGGAGATCTCACTAAGTATAGCTTGAACCGGTCCCATGCCTCGTATAAGTGTTCCCCTGGCAATTACTTGAAGAAAAATATTTTGTCTCTGAGCTCTGACTTTTTGCTATCTGGGAACCACTTTGCTAGAAAGGCTCGGACAAGCTCAGGCCATGTTGTGATAGTCTGAGGAGGTATGTTTTGAAGCCACTTCCTTGCATCTCCCGCCAATGAGTACTTGAATATCCGCAACCTCAAAGCATCGTCCTACACATTGGTTTGTTTGTGCATGGTGCACACACCCAAGAAATTCCTCAGGTGTTGCGTTGGATCATCATCTGTTGAATTGTGGAATAATCATTATGCCTTAAGCATTAGAATCATTCCATGATCCACTTTAAATGTAGCCGCACCAACCACCGGCGGAAGAATAACATTGGTGTCATCAATGTACTCCTCGATACCAGTGAAAGGATTTTCCTCTTCATCATAAACATTAGCCATTATGACCTAGAACACAAAACAAAACAAGCAACTTGTGATGGAATAGAAAAACATAGAAAGTGAAGTACACACTAACTAGTAATTTCAAAACTGTATACCCCGGCAACGGCGCCAAAATTTGATACGCTCAAATTACACTTTAATATAGTGTAAAGCGACTGAAGTCAAATATTATAACCCAACAAGGTTGGGGTCGAATCCCACAGGGAATAGGCTGTAACATGTTACTTTGATAGTGTGATTCTTAACTCAAATCATATCTCTATTCCGTTAATGTAACAGGGATATGGGGGTTGATTGTGTGATAATCCAATTATAATAATAACAAAGATGATTAATTAAAGTTGTAATTAATGTGATTAACTAAACCAAGGTTGTGTCCCCTTCGATGAAGTGTAATGCTAATGGGTATTAATATAATATATTTCTAATGGAAGTTCCTTTAGATATGCAAATGATTTCTAAATCACCACCCAATATTTTCCAATAGTTGGGTAGTATTTCCTCTTTATAATTTTCCCAAATATTAAAGAGTTTCAATGAAGAGTAATCACTTAATGCCAAATAAAACCCACTTATTCCTAAGCGATTCTATTAAACAAGGTTTAACGCATTGAGTCTTTGATATTTACTCCTACTTATTCTAACCCACTTTTCCAATATAAGAAAGAATTTATGGCACTTGTTAATATTTGCAACCACTAACAATAAATGAAGAATGAAGAGCAAACAAATATTAACCAACCATTATATATATATTCAATGTTAAATACCCAAAAATATAACACCCATTTAGGGTCCACAACCTTAGTATTTAAGGCTAGCTACACATACTTAATGACAAAAAAAAATAGTATTTAATGCCATGAATGCTTACAAAACTCAAGAATCTCTACTTCAAAGCTTACAAAAGAGAGGAATATTCTAATATGGGAATGTAGCTCTAAATCCAGACAAGCATGACCCACAAAACCCTAATAAATCTATTTATAGTGGGCCAAAAATCGGGGTCAAAATCTGACAAAAATGCCCTTTCAGGTCAGCTCTGTGACTGCATTCCTGTTGCAGAGCAGGTATGCGGATCGCATTCTTCACATGGCCATCGCAGACTTAAAACCCTAGCTAACAACTGCCCATCACATTGTGTGTTCTGCGATCCGCATTATTGATATGCGACCGCAGAGTTGCATCGCATTCTTGAAATGGGCTTCAGGTAGATCAATTATGCGGCTCGCAGATGGGTTATGCGATCGCATTTGTGCTCTTGAATTTCACCAATCTTTCTGTGGAGTTCTGCGGTCCACCTGGGCCATCTGTGATCCGCATACCAGGTATGCGGTCCCTCTTTGTGCCTTCTGCGATCGCATTCTGCTCTTTTCTTTATTTTTTTAGCTTTTTGTTCTCTTTTCCATGTTCTTGAGTGTTTAAGCCTCATGCACTGCAAAACATCAAAATTCCATAAATATAAGAGGTAGATGCTCTTGAAACAAGCTATAATCTAAGCAATTTGATATTAAATGTGCCGTAATTCTCCGGCACATCAGCAGCGTAGGCTGGAGAGATTTAATAGATTTTATCCTCCGACATTCAGTGGTGCTGAGAGCGAGGATTCCTAGGGTTTTATGGACAAGTATCAGAGGATGTTGCGTACTGCAGGGATACTGGAGACCAGTGGGGTCGCGTTTGCTACTTTTCAATTTTCTAGGTCTGCTTTTACTTGGTGGAAGGTTTTCGAGAGGCGTAGGCCGGTTGGTGCAGCACCCCTCACCTGGCAGGAGTTCTCCATTATTTTCTTGGAGAAATATGTTCACCAGTCTCACAGGGAGGAGCAGCGCAGGTAGTTTGAGAAGCTGCGTCAGGGGGAGCTATCAGTGATGCAATATGAGATGCGGTTTTCAAAGTTGGCCTGACATGCCACCGAGTTGGTCCCTGCTGAAAGGGAGAGTATTAGGAGGTTTGTGGATGGCCTCACTGATCAGCTCCGTGTTTGATGACTCTGGAGAGGGTATCAGGTTCTACCTTCGAACAGGTTGTTGATATTGCTCGAGATATTGAGTCAGTTCACCGCCAGGAGCGAGGGGAGAGGAAGGCCTCGTGGATCTGGTAGTTATAGTGGTGCTCCTTCCAGAGGAAGGTTTCAGCATGGTAGAGGCTGTTCATTCAGGCCTCGTCAGCCAGGCCGCCGGCCTATAGTGGTGCTTTTTCGGGGAATGGTCCCTGCAGTTCTCAGTCGGGCCGTTCTTCATTCAGTGCCCTTCCAGCCTAGAGTTCAGCTCGAGCACGAATAATTCGGGGTTCCTCTATGCATGGTTCTTCTAGTTGACATTCTGGTGTCAGGGGTTCCTTTTAGTCCCTGCCTCCAACTCTAGGGAGTTGTTATGAGTGCGGAGAGTTCGGGCATATGAGAAGGCAGTGTCCTCATCTTCTTGGAGTTCCATCTCAGTTGAGGAGCCAACCTTGGACTTCAGCTCCAGTTACTTCGCCACCTACCCAGGCAGCTATGGGTGGTAGTCAATCAGCTATAGGTTGCCCTAGAGGGGGAGGCCGTGCAGGTAGAGGCTAGGCCAGATGCTATGGCCTCCGATGCAGTGATGACATGTATTATCTCAGTCTATTGCCGAGATGCTTTGGCCATATTTGACTCTCGTTCTACATATTCCTATGTTTTATCATAGTTTGCCCATTTTTTGGATATGCCCCGTGAGTCTCTAGATGCATCGGTTCATGTGTCGACTCCGGTGGGCGATACTATTGTTGTGGACCGTGTGCATCGGTCATGTGTGATATCTATTGGGGGTCTGGAGACCCGACTGGACCTATTGTTACTTATCATGGTTGATTTTGATGTGATATTGGGCATGTATTGGCTATCTCCGTGGCATGCTATTCTTGATTGTCACACTAAGACCGTGACCTTGGCTATGCCAGGATTTTCGAGGGTTGAGTGGAGATGTTCTATTGAGTATGTTCCTAGTAGAGTGATTTCTTACCTGCAGGCCCAGCGTATGGTTGATAAAGGGTGTTTATCGCATTTGTATTTTGTGAGGGGTGTCAGTGGTGAAACTCCCGCTATTGATTTGGTTTTTGTTGTCCGTGACTTTTCGGACGTGTTTCTTGCAGACCTGCCAGGCATGCCACCTGACAGGGACATTGATTTTGGTATTGACGTGGCGCCAGGCACTCAGCCTATTTCTATTCCACCTTATCGTATGGCACCAACAGAGTTGAAGGAATTAAATGAGCAGCTTCAGGAACTCCTAGATAAGGGGTTCATTCGTCCTAGTGTGTCATCATGGGGTGCACCAGTGTTGTTTGCGAAGAAGAAGGATGACTCTATGCGTATGTGTATTTATTATCGGCAGCTGAACAAGGGTACAATGAGGAACCAGTACCCCTTGCCTCATATTGATGACTTGTTTGATCAGTTTCAGGGTGCCCGGGTATTTTCCAAGATTGAATTGCGTTCTGACTATCATCAGTTGAAGATTTCGGGCCCCGACATCCCAAAGACTACCTTCAGGACTAGATATGGTCATTATGAGTTTCTGGTTATGTCATTCGGGCTGACCAATTCCCCAGTGGCCATTATGCACTTGATGCACGGTGTGTTCCGGCCTTATCTTGACTCCTTCGTCATTGTGTTTATTAACGATATGTTGGTATATTCCCGACCTCGGGGGGATCATGAGCAGCATTTGAAGATTGTGCTTCAGACTCTGAGGGAGAAGAGATTGTATGAAAAAATTTCAAAATGTGAGTTCTGTCTTGATTCAGTAGCTTTCTTAGGGCACGTGGTGTCCAGTGGGAGTATTTAGGTTGATCCGAAGAAGATAGAGGCGGTGTAGAGCTGGCCTAGAACGTCATCAACTACCAAGTTTCGCAGTTTCCTTGGTTTGGCAGGGTACTATCGCTGTTTTGTAGAGGGATTCTCATATATTTCAGCACCTATGACCAGATTGACCCAGAAGGGTGCTCCGTTCAGGTGGACGGAGGGGTGTGAGGAGAAATTTCAGAAGCTCAACTTAGCTTTGACTACATCTCCGGTGTTGGTTTTGCCTACGAGTTCAGGTTCTTATACAGTTTACTGTGATGCCTCGAGAGTTGTCCTTGAGCGGTATTGATGCAGGACGGTAGGGTGATCGCCTACATGTCCAGACAGTTGAAGGTGCACGAGAAGAATTATCCAGTGCATGATCTTGAGCTAGCAACCATTGTCCATGCCTTGAAGATTTGGCGCCATTATTTGTATGGAGTACATTGTGAGATTTTCACTGATCACCGTAGTTTATAGCATTTGCTTAAGCAGAAGGATCTGAATTTGCATCAGAGGAGATGGTTGGTGCTTCTCAAGGACTATGACCTCACTATTCTATATCATCTGGGGAAGGCCAATGTAGTGGTCGACGCCCTGAGTCGCAGAGCAGAGTGTTTGGGGAGTCTAGCCTACCTACCAGCAGTAGAGCGACCTTTAGCACTTGATGTTCAGGCTTTAGTGGGTCGGTTGGTGGGATTGGGTCTATCAAAGCCCCAATGGGTATTGGCTTGTGTAGCCTCCAGGTCTTCTCTTTATGATCAGATTAGAGCACGCCAGTATGATGATCCACACTTGCTCGTTCTTCAGGATAGGGTCCGACGGGGTGATGCCAGGGATGTGGTTATTGGTGACGATGGGGTCATAAGATTCAGGGCCAGATTTGCGTGCCCAATATGGATGGTCTCCGAGAGTTGGTTCTAGCAGAGGCCCATAGTTCGCGGTATTCCATACATCCGGGTGCCGCGAAGATTTATTAGGATCTGAGACAGCATTATTGGTGGAGGCAAATGAAGAGGAATATTGTCGAGTTTGTGGATCAATGTCTCAACTGTCAGCAGGTTAACTACGAGCACCAGAGACCAGGTGGATTACGTCAAAGATTAGATATTACGGAGTGGAAGTGGGAGCGGATCACCATGGACTTTGTAGTTGGGCTTCCACAGACTTCGAGGAGGTTTGATTCTATATGGGTTATTGTGAATCGACTGACCAAGTCCGCGCACTTCATTCCTATTGGTACTACTTATTTTTCGGAGCGGTTAGCTAAGAATTATATTCGGGAGATTGTTCGATTGCATGGGATTCCAGTTTCTATCATTTCTGACAGAGGTACCAGTTCACATCTCAGTTTTGGAGGGCCGTGCAGAGAGAGTTAGGTACTCAGGTTGAGTTGAGCACATCGTTCATCCTCAGACTGACGGACAGTCGGAGCGTACTATTCAGATTCTAGAGGACATGTTGCGTGCGTGTGTCATTTATTTCGGGGGTTCATGGGACCAGTTTCTACCGCTCACGGAGTTTTCATATAATAATAGTTATCATTAGAGTATCCAGATGGCTCCGTATGAGGATTTATATGGTAGGAGGTGTAGATCTCTGGTTGGTTAGTTTGAGTCGGGCGAGGCTAGGCTATTGGGTACAGACTTGGTTCAGGATGCGTTGGGTAAGGTGAAGTTGATTCAGGAGCGGCTTCGCATGGTGCAGTCTAGGTAGAAGAGTTATGTGGACCGGAAGGTCCGAGATGTGTCTTTCATGATTGGGGAGAAGGTGTTGTTGAAGGTGTCACCCATGAAGGGTGTTATGAGGTTTGGGAAGAGGGGAAAGATGAGTCCCCGGTTCATTGGACCATTTGAGGTGCTGCAGAGGATTGGAAAGGTGACTTGAAGACTTGCCTTGCCACCCAACTTATCGAGTATTCATCCGGTGTTCCATTTTTCGATACTCTGGAAGTATGTTGGTGACCCGTCTCATGTTTTGGACTTTAACACGGCTCAGATCGACGGTGATATGTCATATGAGGTAGAGCCAGTGGCTATTTTGGGTCGTTAGGTCAAAAAGTTGAGGTCCAAGGATATAGCTTCAGTGAAGGTTTAATAGAGAGGATAGCCGGTTGAGGATGCCACCTGGGAGACCGAGCGGGAGATGTGTAGCAGATCTCCTCACTTATTTGAGACTACAGGTATGTTTCTAGACCCGTTCGAGGACGAACGTTTGTTTAAACGGGGGAGGATGTAATGCCCCGGCCGGTCATTCCGTGAGATTATCCCCGTTTTCCCTGTTTATGCTTTATTATGTGTTGTTTAGCCTAATTTTGTCATGTTGAGTCGATTGGTTTGGGTTCGGAGTGGTCGTGGTGAGAACTAAGACACTTAGTCTCTTAAATTAGCTTAATAGTTGGGAAAATCAACTGGGAGTTGACTTATTGGTAAACGACCTCGAATTGTAGATTTTATGGTTCGAATAGCTTCATTAGGTGATTTGGGACTTAGGAGTGTGTTTGGAATGTGGTTTTGATTTCCGGTGTAGAATTAGGCTTGAATTGGCGAAGTTGAGTTTTTGGCGATTTCCGGTCGACAGTGAAAAATTTTCTGCCGGGGTCGGAATGGAATTCGTAAAGTTGGAACAGATTCGTAATGTCATTTTGAACGTGTGTGCAAATTTTCAGGTCATTCGGATGTGTTTTGGTTGGTTACAACATCATTGGCGAAATTAATAAATTTCAAAGTTCATAGGCTTGAATCTGATGTGATCTTGGTGTTTTAGCATTGTTTTGGGTATTTGCAAGGCTCGACTAAGTTTGAATAAGGTTATGGGACTTTTTTGTGATTTTGGTTGGGGTCCCGAGGGGCTCGGTATGATTTTGGATAGTCATCGGAAGGATTGAAGTTGGATAATGCAGCTGAAGAAGCTGTTGGTGCCAGGTTTCTAGTGTGGTCGAACCTGTGGAAGGGTAGCCGCAGGTGCGATGCCGCAGGTGCGAGATTGGGGGGGGGGGGAGCTGGGAAGTGACCGCATAAGTGGAAGTTTGGGCCGTACCTACGAGCCGCAGATGCGGAAAGTGGAGCGCAGGTACGGAAGTGGTCTGTCAAGTGGGGAATCGCAGGTGCGAACCTGGGACCGCATGTGCGGGGAAAAGGCCGCAGAAGTAGTTTCACTGGGCAGGAAGTATAAATAACTGCCTTCGTGAATTTTTGGCACTTTCATAATATTTGCATGCGGGCTGAGGCATTTGGGAGCAAATTGAAGAGGGATTTCAAAGGATTTCAGTGGAGGTAAGTTTCATAGACCTAAAATTCGATTCCATGTTGTTATTTTCCGGATTAAGCTTGAATTACTGGAATTTAGTGGAATAAATTGGGGGTTTAGAGCTTGGGAAGTTGATACATAAAATTGAGGAATTGAGGGGTCAATTGCAGTCATATTTCGATGCATTTTCTATGTATAGACTCGGGAAAGAATGAGGATTATTGTGATGCGATTTTATAGAATTCCGAGATGCGGGCTCGGGGGTCGGGTTTGGCCAATTTCGGGATTTGTGCCCAATTGTGATAATTTTCGAATGGGTTTCGTCTTCCTAGAATATTTTGATGTTATTAATCTGATTTTGATAGACTTGGAGCATTTGGGAGCCGTTTCGAGAGGCAAGAGCATCACAGAGTAGTTTTCGGGCCGGTTTGAGGTAAGTAATGATTGTAACTCTAGACCTGAGGGTATGAAACCCCGGTATTTCACTTTGTTTTGGTTAATGAGGTGATGCACATTCTGGGTGACAAGCGTGTGGGCGTGCACCGGTAGGGATTGTGACTTGGTCAGTCCCGTGGAGACAATTATGACGCGTATTTTCTTTGAAATCATAAGATGTCCTGTATTTTTTAGGTTTATATGATATTATGGGCAGTATGACACGTTTGGGGACTTGTGCCGATCTATTTAGACCCCCAGCGGTATTATTTTTACACTGTTCTCACACTATTTTTGATAGAAAATTTGTGAACTCAATCATGTTTATTACTTGTTGCTATTTCACTATTATCATCAATGTTTTAGAATACTGTGAGGTATTTGGGGCTGAGTCCCGTGATGTTGAAATGAGTTGCCCGAGTGGCTTGAGAGGATGGCTGAGTGAGGCCGAGAGCCGAGTTTGTGAGGATAGTTATGGATGAGGTTGCACGCCGCAACATATATAGATATTATATGGATTGGGCTGCGCGTCGCAGCATATATGTATATATTGGATCGGGCTGCACGTCGCACCAATATAGCGCTTGGGCTGTAGGAGCCCCTCCAGGAGTCTGTACACCCCCAGTGAGCGCAGTCGACTATTATTTGGATCGGGTTGCACGGCGCAGCATATACTTATGTTATGTGGATCGGGCTGCATGCTGCCGCAGTTTGTGTGGATACATGGTACGTGTTCAGTGAGAGTGCTGAGTGTGAGCATCGAGTACTGATAGAAGAGTCACGAGTGACTGAGAGATCTTACATATGAGTGATATTGTGTCCGAGAGGCTATAAATTGTGAGATTATTGTTTTTCACTCATTTTACACTGAGTCTATTTAATAGACGTTGAGTTAATGTTTTATGCAAGTTTAGAAGGGGAACATGAATTTGTAAAGTATTTGGTAAATGTAGTCTTTTGGATTACTCTGTTTGTTTTCGCCAGCACACATTTTTATGAAACTATCACTTTTAAATGCTCGTCACTGCACTCAAGTCCTTAGTTACTTTGGTTACTTACTGAGTTGGTGTACTCACGTTACTCCCAGCACCTTTGTGTGCAGATCCAGGTACCAGATCTGTGCCTTAGCTGATTTCTCCTTTGCTGGGAGTTTGCTCGAGGATAGAGGTAGCTTTTCGGTGCCCCCAGCTGGCCTTCTTTTCCTTTCTTAGCTCATAGATTTCTAGTATTCTTCGGATTGTACTAATACAGGCTTGTATCAGATATTGTACTTATCTCTTTAGATGCTCATGACAGTTGTATCGGGGTGCTGGGTTGTGGATAGATTTGATTTTTGTGGTATTACTGTTGTTGATTATATCTTTAAAACAGGAACCTTAAATGAATTACTTTGACTTGTGATATTAAACGGGCGGTTTTGTGTGTTATTCTCAGTAGTTGGCTGGCTAGTTTCATGATAGGCGCCGTCACGACCTATATTGATTTGGGGTCGTGACACTTGCATTAGGTTCCCTAACGCCCTATAAATCCGTTAGGTGGGGACTCTTCAATTTCCATACCCCTTTCCCAAAAAAGGAAAGAAGTTGTCCCAAAAAATGGCGAAACCCGATTTTACGCGAGAAAAAGGGGGGCGCGACAGGGAGCACTGTAAATATGTATTTGTAATACACACACCCATACACACACACACAAACATATATATATATATATATATATATATATATATATATATGAAATATTCTTTGATTTGATTTGCTTGTTCGTAGTTAGCCCGGTGAATTTGGACTTTGAGATGAAACCCTTGGGATTATAGACTGGCCTTGAGGCTCTTTTTAAGTTGGCGACTCAGGCTCTTATGCTTCAGGTCGGTACGACCTTCGTTGTAGCTGGCGACATGGGCCCTTATGCTTTTTTGGCTCTGAGGCGCTTTAATGAACTGTATCGGGCTTAGTCTCCAAGTCGGGTTTTGACTGGAGCTCAACGGCCCTCAGGTTTTCAATTTGGCCCTAAGGCGCTTAGTGTCGGTATGACCTGTAGCTGGCGACTCGGGCTCTTATGCTTGAGGTCGGTACGACCTTCGTTCTAGCTGGCGACATGGGCCCTTGTGCTTTTTTGGCCCTGCGGCGCTTTAATGAACTATTTCAGGCTTAGTCTCCGAGTCGGGTTTTGACTGGAGCTCAACGGCCCTCAAGTTTTCAAATTGGCCCTAAGGCACTTAGTATCGGTATGACCTATAGCTGGCGAATCGGGCTCTTATGCATCAGGATGCTACGACCTTCGTTGTAGCTGGCGACATAGGCCCTTATGCTTTTTTAACCCTGAGGCGCTTTAATGAACTTTATCGGGCTTAGTCTCCGAGTCTGTTTTGACTGGAGCTCAACGGCCCTAAGGTTTTCAAATTTTCCCATAAGGCGCTTTGTGTCGGTATGGCCTGTAGCTGGCGACTCGGGCTCTTACGCCTAAGGTCGATACGACTTTTAATGGAGCGGGCGACTCGGGCTCTTACACTTTTTTGGCTCTGAGGCGCTTTAGTTAACTGTATCAGGCTTAGTCTCCGAGTTGGGTTTTGACTCAAGCTCAACGGCCCTCAGGTTTTCAAATTGGCCCGGAGGTGCTTTGTGTCGGTATGACCTGTAGCTGGCGACTCGGGCTCTTACGGGTAAGGTCAATACGACATTAAATGTAGCGGACGACTCGGGCTCTTACACTTTTTTGGCTCTGAGGCGCTTTAGTTAACTATATCAGGCTTAGTCTGCGAGTCGGGTTTTGACTCGAGCTCAACGGCCCTCATGTTTTCAAATTGGCACGAAGGTGCTTTTTGTCGGTATGACCTGTAGCTGGCGACTCGGGCTCTTACGCGTAAGGTCGATTTGACTTTAAATGTAGCGGGCGACTCGGGCTCTTACGCTTTTTTGGCCCTGAGGCATTTTAGTTAATCGTATAGGGCTTAGTCTCCGAGTCGGGTTTTGACTGGAGCTCAATATCCCTCAGGTTTTCAAATTGGCCCAGAGGCGCTTCGTGTCGGTATGACTTTTAGCTAGCGACTCGGGCTGTTACGCGTAAGGTCGATTCGTTTTGCTGGCAACTTGGGCTCTTAAGCTTTAGGTTGGCACAACTTTTAATGTGGCGGGCGGCTTGGGCTCTTACACTTTAGGTTGGTACAACCTTTCTTACGGTCTCAAAGTTTTGATGTTGGCTTACGGAGGGATTACGAGTTCAAGTTTTCGGCCCTCAGGTCTTATGTCTTCGAATTTGATAACCTAATGAGCCGACTGTCGGGGGCAGTCCCCGAGTCGGAAATGATGTTGCCTCGAGGAGGGCTTATGTTGTTGATATTGCCTCGTGGAAGGCTTTTGAGTTCGAAGTTACCTGCCCTGAGGTCTTACGACTTCGAGTTTTTGGCGACTCGGTGGAGTGACTGTCGAGGACAGTTCCTTCGTGCTTGCTAAATTTTTGGCCCTGGGGCTGTCTCTTGTTAAAACGGAAAAATTCTTTGAGGAGCAAAATATTTTGACAGAAGGTACTTCTCTGATTACGTGGTACAAGTATACAATGTTTTCCCATCAAGGGTTCGATTATTCTATGCGGATACGGTTCATTCGACCGTTTGATCCGATGCATCATTTTCCTGTCAAGACCCTTTTTGGCATATTTCAATGATCTCCTGGGGGGGATGCCCCTCAGTATTCGAGGTTGATCTAAGAGAATACTTGGATACTTGGTGAGTTCTCCTTAGGTAGCATATGGATGTTGCCTCGTTAAAAACCTCGCCGATGAAACCCTTTTGGAATAAAATCCGATGTGAGGGACAAAGAGTGAAATACATGCTTTCAAACCTAAGGCCTTCGAGCTGGGGGTTCTTTTGACTTCTTTCAATCGAACACCTGCAAAAAGGTTAGCGTATAGTGTGAAAGGAAAAGGGATAGGGTTGTACCTTAGCTGTGGTGGTGCTCGAGCCTTGATACGCTTTGGTTATCAGTTCCGAGGACGCGGCACAGTCCGTTATTTGTTCCTACGAGGATGTAGTTTGTGACTGTTACTTGGTTGTTTGCTTCTTTTTTGTCACCTTTGATGTAGGAGGTGTCGGTGCCACGTCGTGCACGGCGAACATCTCTTTTGCTGCGTGTTGCTCTCCGTATACTATTTTTACTCCATCCTTCGTAGGGAACTTCATCATTTGGTGAAGAGTTGACAGAACCGCCCTCATATTATGGATCCATGGTCTTCCAAGAAATTCGTTGTACCTCATGTCACCTTCGATGACATGAAACTTGGTGTCCTGAATCTTACCGACCATGTTGACCGGAAGGACGATTTCTCCTTTCGTTGTTTCACTTTCCATGTTGAACCCATTGAGGAATCGAGAGGTGAGTATTATCTGGTCGAGCAACCCGAGTTGCTCTACCACCCTCGACCGAATTATGTTGGTCGAGCTACCTAGATCCACAAGCACACGTTTAATTTAAAATTTATTGAACAGAAAGGAAATTACTAGTGCGTCATTGCAAGGTTTAGACAAGGTCTCGATGTATTCTTCGCTGAATGAAAGGGCGTCTTCAAGTATGTAGCTCCGAGTTCGCCTTTCCCTGGTGGTAGATACTTTCATTTGCTTAAAAATGGGTCCTGAGGGACGTCGACCCCACCAATAATCATGTGGATGACATGCCGTGGTTCTTCTGCTTCATTTTTCTTGTTTGCCTCTCTTTCCCGAAATTGATTTTTAGCTCGGTCGTTGTAGAATTCTCGAAGATACCCTTTCCTGATCAGTCGGGCCACCTCTTCTCAAAGTTGTCTGCAATCTTCGGTCACGGTTCACGGCCACCTGGTGTCCCTAATTTTTCTAATGACCGATACGATGTCTGAAACATCAATGTTGAAGTTGTATTTAGATAGCCGGGGTTCCTCTACCGGCCCTGCATGCCTGTCGAACCCCGCTTTGCTCACGAGTCCCTAAGGATTCATTTCTCGGTCCATCATTGGGTCACTTCGATGCACGTTCTGTCTCGGGATGTTTCTCCGATTCTCTAAGTATGGTTGATATATTTCTTTTTTTAGCCTTGGATCTCTTTCTAGAAGTCTCGATTCCTTTGCTAGAACTATGTTAAGAGACACCGAGCCCGAGGGGTCTTCCAACTGGTCGTCCTCGACCCTGATCTTCTTCTGGTACCTATTGTGTACATCCGCCCAAACTATGGCGAGGTACTAGATTAAATTATGCTTCAGCTATTTTGAAGGTATCGAGCTTCGCTCATTCAAGCCCTGAGTAAAGGCTTGCACCGCCTAATCATCGGAGACCGGTGGTAATTCCATTCGTTCCAGTTGAAAGAAGGACATGAACTCCTTTAACATCTCATTCTCCCTTTGCTTGATTTTGAGAACATCAGATTTTCTTGTAGCGACCTTAATGGCACCAGCATGTGCTTTCACAAAGGAGTCCTCAATCATGGAAAATGAATCTATGGAGTTCGGGGGAAGGTTATGATACCACATCATGGCCACTTTGGATAGTGTTTCTCCGAAATTTTTCAATAGAACAGATTCAATCTCTTCGTCTCTCAGGTCGTTGCCTTTCACAGCACAAGTGTAGGCAGTGATGTGCTTATTGGGGTCCAAAATTTCACTATACATTGGGAGATCGGGCATTCTGAATTTCATCGGGATAGGTATCGGAGCTGTACTTGACGGAAATGGCTTTTGCACGAACTTTTTTTGAATCTACACCTTTTAGGATCGGGGGTGCGCCTGGGATCTGATCAACCCTCGAGTTGTAGGTTTCCATTTTTTTGTCGTTAGCCTCTATCTTCTTTTCACCTGATTCATTCCTTTTTACTAGGTTTTCGAGCATTTTCATAATGGCGGGGTCGGCTTCTAACCCATTATTGCTTGATCTTTTTGGTACCTATTCGACTCGAGGATTCGTACCCGGTGGCGCTGTGCTCAGGGTTCTCTGATGGATTTGTAGCTGAGCAATAGCCACCTATTGTGCCTGCAACATTTCAAAAATAACATGAAGGCTAACCTCCATTTCCCTTTGAGCAGGGGTTCCTTGTGCTTCACGCATGTCTCCTTCTGAATGCTTTCATCTGCATAAGAGTTCACATCGACATGTTGGGCGTTGCATGAACCTTCATCGACAGGAATTTGCACCGGTGCCCCCTCAGGGTTTTATGGTGGCATACCTGTACCTAAAGCAGCTGCGTCATTTTATCCGTGGTCCTCAGGACCGTTGTTTTCACGTGCGTTCACTGAGTTCGACATTTTCTGACCTGAAATTGAAGATTCTTGGGCAAGAAAAAGTGTGAAGAATCACTTGTGCTTTTCGAAAACCAGTACTAAAACAATCACTATTATTTTTGGCCCCATGGTGGGCGCCAAACTGTTTAACATGAAAATGGTAATTACAATTAAATTTGATTGTGTGGTTCTAAAAATATGTGATTTATTTTAATACCAACTGTTAGGCAATAAATTCTAAATGTAGGTGAAGAAACTGCAATAATGATAAAGGGAAGTAGAGATATGCAGATCGAGCTGTTGAGGGACGGGGTCTCGAGTTGATCGAAACAGGACCTGGTCGAGCTCAAGAGCTTGATGGAGAGCGATCGGTGAGTGATTAACTGCTTAACGGGCCTCGAATGTGGTATCTTTATGATCAATAATAAGCAATAAATGAAGAACTATAAATGAAACACAATAAATGGAGGCAATAAACCAATGGAATAATTGTAGAGAATGTTTAAGTTAGGGAGCAGAGGATGTTGTTGTTCTTCTATTGAATATCATGTGTGTTACAAAGTGACAAGGGTCCCCTTTATATAAGAAGGGGAATCCCAACATAGTACATGTGTAATCATTACAAAGAAATATAGTTGGTACAGCTATTTAATGTAAAGATAAAAGGCTGGTACAACCATTTAATGCCACGGTACGGGCGTGTACTATCTTGTGTACTTTGTCAGCTTTAACCACGTGCCTTTTGCGAATTTCCTGCCTTTTCATATTGACCCTGTGTTTTTTCCGCCTCGAGGTTGAGGATCCTCGATGCGCCCGTCGATGCCGATCTCGGGCCTTCGACCCTTCATCTTCATCGAAGTGGCCATGAAATCGAGCTCTCCGATTTTAGCTGTATACAGACACTTTTTTCATTTTCAATTCAAATATTTCCCCTTTTTATAAGTTCTAATAACAATATCAATCATATTTAAATATCTATCACTTAAGGAATTGCAAACATTAAGGGAAAGAGCTTGGAAATCATAGCACGTTCTCAAATAGTATGATTACACGGTAAACATTTAGAACAATTACGGAGCATAAATATTTTATCTCAACAAATTAAGGCAATCAATTCTAGTATGATCAAGTCGGAACTTACACCACTTATTCGGACACAAAGAGTTTGATTCTAAGAAGAAGAGAGTTAGCCATACATACCTCAATAGAGCTTCTAATCATATTTTAATCTTAGAAGTCATTTTAGGACAATTGAGTCGAGGCTCATTTCGTAATCCGTTCATATATTTCCTTATTTCATAGGCATCACTAGGCACACTTACGATTCTTGTCCATACTCTATTTCCCCAGTTCATTAAATTTATTTTCAAACATCTTTATAGTTTATCAACCACTAGACACACTCAATCAAGACATTTAGTACGCATACGAGCGGTTAGGAGTATTAAACATATCGAGATTTCCTCACCTAATCGGTATACCAGTTTTCATTTAAACCACAACTCAAAGCCATACCATGTTACTAAGAAACCCATACTTTAAACGGTCATCGTTTAGTATAAGGCTCGTTTAGAATGATCAAGTTTATGAGTTTATATGGGATAACCCGGAACATAGAAATTAGGGATTTTGAGTCGGTCAAAGTTAAACTTACGGAAAATATTATGGAATTTAATTCCAAGAGAGAAATTTTTGCCAACATACTTGGTTGAGCTTTCCTTAAGTTACTACGATGCACCAACACCTCTAGTGATAATAATATATAGGAAGGTAGCAAAAATTGATTAATAATTAGAAAGATTTCCCATGGTCTAACTCTCTTAGGAATTTCATCAAACACCTAACATGTGAAATAGACTACAAGGGTCAACAATGAAATTCCTTCTTCCCTCAACAAATTTCAACAAGAACAACCAAAAGTAGATCAGTAATCCCACATACTATAGCTTAGTGTCACATCCATGGCTCATTTCTAACCCCACAATATATTTTTTTTAACTCATAATCTCTTATATGAAAGCATAGAAGTAGGACTTACCCGGAAGGATAGTGAGATAGAGATTAGCTTCCTTGATTCTTGAGAATTTGTGCAAGATTGGATAATTAGGATGTTAGGTTCTTCATTCCCTCTCTAAAATTCTCTCACCTCTCTCTAGATTCAGTAGAAAATATCCCAAAATGAAGACTCAAAGCCTATTTATCAAAATGGAGTCGGGTTATGAAAATAGGAATAAGAAGCCTCTGAAATCGGGTCTGCAGTCTCATAATGGACCACAAAACATGTATGTGGGTCACATAATGGATCGTGGAATCGGTACCCATAAATGGGCTGCACTGGACAGGTTTGCGACCATTTTGCGGTCGCATAACCACTTCTGTGATCGCATAATGGTCTCAGAATTGCATTATGCTAACCTTTGGTAATTTGATCAATACATTGTGTAGGAATGTCCAAATGATGAACGGTTTAAATCGTTGGAAATTAGACACGAAGATATTTCATTTGATAGGTTACTCATCACATAACACGTTATATATATTTAGATATCCTCGTCCAAAGTGTGGACTTGTGCAAACTCATTTGAAATTTTAGCCTATTATGTAATTTTTCCAACTTGGCTTAGACTTAGGCCTCTCCTTGGACCCCACATTACTTATGAATTATACATTTATTATCCTATTCTATTGATGTTCATCATATTGATAGCACATAAAAGATTATAATTAGCCTACCTGACACCACGAAATTTTAAATTACTTAGCCAAATTACTCGGGGCCTTTCAACTATGATCTGTTGCTCTTGGATTGTTTCCCACTTGAAATTCACTAACACGATGATGATTTAGGTTAGGAAATGGTTCCTCATCTCCTTCCTGGAGGTTAGGTGAAGCAATATAATGGGCCTGACTTTCATCAATGGATTAAATAGCTCTATTCAAAGAGGAAGCCTTATTAAAATCCATATAAATGATAAGATCACACTGCATTAAGGAAATGTACATGATGCATATGCACAACAAATACACCAAATTACATTAAAAAAGTATGCAAAAAGTTATAATCTCCAAGTTATTTTAAAGAAAGAAAATAACAACAAACACTAGGTACAATCACAGCAAAAATTCAAGAATCACAAACCTAGGCTCTGATACCAAAACTTGTAGCAACCCCCTAGGATCATGCCACTTATAAACATTAAAGTAATACTTATAAATTTAAACATTCTTTTAACAAAATAAACTGGCAACAAAAAAAAAAATAGAATAAAATATGCCCATGAATAACCTTCAACGTATGACATCTTAACATAGCAAAATCTCATAAAAGTTTCTTTAAAATTTCAAGATACAACTATAAAAAAAACAAAAAATTGCAACATCTATTTAAGTTAAATTAGCACTTTAAATTTATCAAATATTAGTAGAAGAATATCTTTTTCATACACCATTCAAGACTCAAACTAATCATAAAATCCAACCCTAAATCAAATTCAAGCTAGTTAAGTCTTCAAAAAATTCTTCCAAATTCAATTCAAGTACCAAATTTGATAAATTACAAGGCTGGAGATAAAAACTACCAAAATAATAAAATCATTAACCAAGATTAAGTTAAGAAAATAATAGTGTCATAACCCAATATTCATTCAAGAATGCATATTTAAGTGTACCGTATGGATCATGCACAACCCCCAAAAGTATACAAAAAGAATAAACATGCTTATGCAAATGTGATCTTCATCTAAGATTTCAAAGAGTCTACTTCAAATGGTATCCTCGAGCATTTCCCGGCAAATCACCTACGATAGTAACAAACTATCGCTAAGCATAAAGCTTAGTGGCAATAAACTTAACTAACTTTTCATAATAAAAGAAAGGTAAACTCCAAAAAGCATACAAGGAATAAATTCTAGATATGAGCTTATTAAAACCAACATCAACTACTTAATGAAGGTACAATCATCTCAAGAGGGCTAACTATCAAATCATAAAATAGTTCAGGATACCATTACTCAAAATCTCAAATGTCTAGAAGATTCTCAACTATAATTCAAAAAATTCCATCGATTAGTTGATTCTCCCAACACATGCGTCATGTAATTACACCAAAGAAAACTCAAATAAAAAGAAGAACCGGAGTCCTAGATCACGTAGGATCGTCACCCAATTATCGAGAGTATCAAGAGCCATATTGAAAGCGGCTTTTCCGTCCATACTAAAAATGCACAAAGTCCATGATTAAGATGGAATGTGAATCCAAAGTCAAGATGGGTCTAGATAAAAACAAAAGGCATGCCAATATAAGTTACAAAGTTACTATTACAAGAGGGACAAAATCCCAACAAGAATGCAATGATGCTCAAGCAATCCGTATATCTAGGCGAGTTAAATTATCTTTCAAAATACTTCACATGACACTCATATGATTTTTAACATATTTTATAACTCAATTTCAAAATTATACCCTCAATGACCACTAATAAATCAAAATGCCTCAAGATATTCTTTATCAAGCAACAAAATAAGTAAACTAGTAAAGTAATAACCACGTCAATATCACAACAAATTTAAAGTAATGTAAAATTTCGCCAAAACTTAAGCACTTACAATATCTCAACAAATTAAATTGAAAGAAACACTCAAGTTTATGTGCAAACCTTGGAGTTTTAGTGTTTCTAAATCTCAAACGACATTAAGGGATTTAAGATCTTCTAAGCCAAGAAAATAGTGATTTTCCTAAGGTGTGCTACTTAGATTGAATGAATGTCTCTTGTACCTTAAAATGTACTCAACACTCGCTGAAGGTTAGAAATTGAAAGATGTTTTAACCAAATTATGATGAATATCGAAAGGGGTACCAAATGGGTCAAAACTATTTTAATAAAAATCTGGCAGCAACTCTCCTCTATATTTCGACCCCCTTTGACATAGTAGATAGCAGAACTGGAAATTTCGACCTTCGTAATAATTGTAGATATAAGTCTTATATTTCTACAGAATTTTGAAGCACTACAATCCGAGTTTTAGAGAAAACGTTACACTCTAAATACTAACTGCTGCCCAGTCTAAAAACGAGATTAAATCTCTTGCTTTCAAAATCTCAAATTCTCTAACAACAAACTTAAAGGTTTTACCAAAATATGTTGAACAAGAATCTTATCACAAGTTGGAGAGAGTTTCTCCAAAAATCCAAACTTATGGTTTTCAATAAGCTTAACCCATCTTGTTTCTTGAAGATAACATTCCAACATATATTCAAAAGATAAAGACTAAAATCTTTATGTAACCAAATGTGATCTTGATGGTAGTGGAAGAATGGTACTTGTGTGGATTGAGACTTCTCCAGTAAAAGGGCTAGAAGGAAGAAATTCTTATGAGAGAGAGAAAGAGATTTTGCTAATAAAGGGTTTATCTCCCAAATGGGTAGAAGACAGATATTATCTTTATCAAATGGGTCAAATTTTTTTTTTGATGATCCAATACGATATAATAAGTCTTTTTTTTTCATACCCCCTTCTTATTAATCGAAAAATGTAGAAAAATTAAATTTAAGAAAAGTGATAAATATTAGCAAAAAAAAAAAAGATCACTTAAATACACATAATTTATTTATAAAATTAAGGGTGTTACATATTAGCACCCTGAATAGATCAAACAAGTCATCAATGTGAGGTAGTGGATACTTGTTCATGTTGGTAACCATGTTCAACTGCCTGTAATCAATATACATCTTCATGATACCATCATTATTCTTCACAAAATAACACCAGTGCACCCCAAGGAGAAACACTCGACTTGATAAACCCCTTATCCAACAACTTATGCAACTGCTCGTTCAACTTAGCTGGAGCCATGCGATACGGTGCAATAGATATGCGTTAAGTTCCCAACATCAAATAAATACTAAAATCAATATATCTATCGGGTGGCATCTCTGGCAGGTCAATAAGAAACACGTCTGGAAACTCCGTCACTATAGGATTTGACATAATAGTAGGAATATTAGCATGGACTTCTCTCACAAAAGCAAGATACGCCTAACATCACTTCTCAACCGTCTGATGAGCTTTTAGAAATGAAATCACCGCACTAGGGGTGTAACCAAGTGAATCCTCCATTCTAACCTCGGCAATCCCAGCATAACAAAGGTCATGATCTTTGTATACGATAAAACTGGGGAAGGCCGATTTTGAGGCTTCTACAGCATTCCGAGCCTCGACCTCGATTGTATCGAAGCAGAATCCGAATTTCAACCCCGAGGTGCATTCCTCAAGGATGTATCCCGAGGAACAAAAACACCTTGAGGGAGGGTAAAAGATCGAAGACCATCGTGGTAAAGCGGGAAGTTCCAAAAGGCACGTTGTTAAAGCTGATCAAGTCTGCTAGAATAGTACAAGTTCGTACCGCGATATTAAATAGCTGTACCAGCTACATTTTTTTGTAATAATTGCACATGTACTATATTGGGGATTTCCCTCCTATATAAAGGAGACCCTTGTCATTTTTTTGTAAGATATACGTTATTCAATACAAGAATAAGAACATTCTCTGCTCTTTAAACTCAAAACATTCTTTACAATTGCTCCATTGATTTATTGCTTCTCATTTATTGTGTTCATCAATTGTTCTTCATTTATTACTCATTATTGATCTTAAATAGGCCATATTCGAAGCCTTCTATACTATTGTACCGTTGATGTGCCATATAATTTCGACACATATAATACGAATTACTTAGGTTTTAGCTCATTTTAAATGCATTTGCTCAGTAATCCTTATGAAGTTTTGGTATTTTGCAGTATATGAGGCTTGAGGACCCGAAAACATGGAAATGAAGTCAAAAATCCGCAAAAGAGCAAAAAGAAGACAAGTTTGCGGGCCGCATAATTCAAATTCGAAACGCGGAACTCACATGCGGACCGCAAACCACGAGGGGCAACCACAGAGTAGAACAGTCCAAATGGCCAAATCGAATGAAAATTATGCGGTCCATTATGCGACCGCATAACAAGTTTGCGGGCCGCATAATAGACCGCAGAATTCCAGAATAGTTAGAGCCTCACAAATTTGCGATGGAAAATGCGATCGCATAATAGATATGGCGACTGCATAACTGCTATGCGATCGACACCTGGAATTAGAATCGGAAGATTTGTGATGGAATTGAAGAATATGCGGACCGCATACCTATTTTGCGACATATATGCGGACCGTATACCTGTTTTGCGACAGATATGCGGTCGCATAATGTGTCTGCAGGGGTATTCTTATCCAATTTTGGCCCCGATTTTTAGCCCACTATAAATAGATTTATTAGGATTTTGTGGGGGCATCTTGTCTGAAAAAGAAGCTACAATACAAGGCATTGAATAGTCAATCTTTTGGAAGCTTTAGAGTGAAGAATCTTGCACTTTTGTAAGCATTATGACATCAAATATTATTATCTTTTTATATTTTAGCATGTGTGGCTAGTTTTAAATACTAAGGTTGTGGACCCTAAATGGGTGGTTACCATTGAATATATATATAATGGTTGGTTGATATATATTTATTTCTCATTCTTCATTTATTGTTAGTGGTTGAAAAAATTAACAAGTGCCATTATACTCTTTCTTTACTTGGAAAATGGGTTAGGGTTTGGTAGAAGTAAATATCAAAAACTCAAGGCGTTAAACCTTGTTTAATAGAATCACTTAGGAATAAGTGGATTTTATTTGGCATTAAGTGATTTTTATTAATTGCAACTCTTTTATATTTGGAAAAATCATGAATATGATATATTACCCAACTATTGGAAAATATTGGGTAGTCATTTAGAAATCATTTGCATATCAAAGGACCTTCCATTAGAAATATATCATATTAACACTAATAGCATTATATTTCATTGAAGGGGACACAACCTTGGTTTTGTTAATTATATTAATTACAATCTTACAAATTATAGTTGGTTTCATTTCACTCAATTACTAAACTCTTTTTAGGTAACGGAATAGAACTACGATTCAAGTTAAGCTTCACACTATTCAAGTAATCTTTTCGCGCATATTCCCTGTGGGATTCCACCCCAACCTAGTTGGGTTATTATATTTGACATCGACCGCCTTACACTATTTATTTAAGTGTAATTTGAGCGTATCAAATTCTGGCGCCGTAGCTAGGGAGTACGGTCTTGAAATTACTAACTAGTGTGCACTTTACTTTACATCTTTTTCTATTCCATCACAATTTGCTTGATTTGCTTGGTGTGCTAGGTAAGAATGGTTGATTATGATGAGGAGGAAAATCCCGTTGCGGATATTGAGGAATACATTGATGATACCAACGCCACTCTCCCTCCGCGGGTTGAAGCTGCTACATTCAAAGTAGAACACGGGTTAATCCTGATGCTCAAGGCAGAAGGATTATTCAGGAACTCCACAGATGATGATCCAACACAACACCTTAGGTATTTCTTGGGTGTGTGCGCCATGCATAAACAGAACAATGTGACAGACGATGCCCTGAGACTGCGGGTGTTCAAATACTCATTAGCAGGAGAAGAGAGAAAATGGATTCAAAATCTACCTCCTCAGTCTATCACTTCTTGGCCCGAACTTGTCCAAGCCTTCTTGTCCAAGTGGTTCCCACAGAGCAAGAAGTCTGAGCTTAGAGATAAAATCATCTTCTTAAAAAAACTACCAGGAGAACACTTACATGAGGCATGGGACCGATTCAAGTTGTACTTAGTGAGGTCACCGAACCATGGATTTCTGGATACTATTTTGATGGAGAAAGTTTACATGGGTCTGGATCCACTGTCTTAGTCCATAGCTAAAAATGCAGCAGACGGATCTTTCATGGACAAAAAGTTCCACATGATTACACAGATTCTTGGTAAAATGGCCAAGCACAACCAAGATTGGCACTCTGAAGATACCTCAGGTGGAATTGCATATGGTACTCCCTCTCTAACCAACATGATCAAAGAAAACCAAGAGAGACCAATTGATTTCCAGGTTTCCACAAATGTTGATGTGCTAACCAAGATGTTCACAGAAAGTCAGACAAGGAAGCTAAATGTTGCGGAAGACATGCAACCCATGGGGAATCAAGAGTTTGAAGAAGCAAACTATGTTCATAATTCTCAAGGTGGTTACCGCCAAGAAAATCAATGGAGGCCAAAACCGCAAGGGCAAGGCCATCAAAATTGGCGTGATCAATGTGGGTCGATTCAAGGAAATTGGAGCAATAACAACAACAATTATGACAACCGGAGCTCCAACCCCTATGTTCTACCAAAGGGGAAATATTCTAACTCCTCGCACTACAAGGAGGGTTCTTCATGTGAATCCAAGTTGGAAGGAATGCTTGAATGGATTTTGAAAAATCAAGAAACATGCGACATTATAATGAAAAACATGTCTGAACTTAAGGGGTCACACACCGCTTCCATTCAAAAGCTTGAAATGCAAATGCGAGATTTTTCAAGAGAATAAATCCTAAGCTAAAGAGTACACTCCCAAGTGATACCATTTCCAACCCTAAAGGCAATGGGAGTGGGCCAACATCTCATTGCATGGCCATCACCATGCGAAGCGGGAAGGTACTTCAAGGAGAAAATGAACAAGTGGTTGAAGTAGATGATATTGAGCAAGAAGTTGAGGCACGAGTTGAAATGAAGATTGTTGTTGAAGTTGAGAATCTCCCTCAAGAGGTGAAAGTACAAAAAGCACGCCATGATGAGGTAAAGGAAAAGGTTAAAGAAGCCCCAAAAGCTCTACCACCAATTCCTCGACCTACTCCTTCATTACCTCAAAGGCTTGTTAGAAGGGTAGATGATAGAAAGTTAGAGAAGTTATATGACCTTCTAAAGCAATTGTCGGTGAACATTCCATTCTTGTAAGCCTTCCAAGAGATGTCGGGATTTGCTAAATACTTAAAGGACTTGATCTAAGAAGAGATATACCAAGAATGAAGTGGTGAGTGTGACTCACCGAGTTAGCTCTATTATCTCAACAACAACCGTCGAGAAGAAAGAAGACCCGGGAGCATTCACCATCCCATGTACTACTGGCTTGAGAGATTTTGCAAGGGAACTTTGTGATAATGGTACTAGCATTAAATTGATGCCTCTTGCTATTTACAAGCAAGCAGGGCTAGGCTTGCCAAGACCCACAAGTATGAGATTGCAAATGTCCGATCGTTCAATCAAGAGACCCGTGGGAATTGTTGATGATGTCCTAGTGAAAGTGGGAAAGTTCCTTCTCTCGGCTGATTTTGTGATCTTTGATTGTGATGTTGACAAAGAAATTCCTATCATATTGGGGAGGCCATTCCTTGCCACTGGAAGAGCATTGATCAATTCGAAACGAAATGAAATCAAGTTTCGAGTTAATGATGAAGAGGTCACTTCCCAAGCAAATAAAGGTATGAAGTTGCCGCATGCATATGAAGGGATCTTTGTCATTGATGTTATTGATGAGACGGAGGATGCAAGTGATATGAATATGGAAGAAGAATGCCTTTGAGGCCTTAGCGGCAATATTGGTAAATTTTGATGGTGAGGACATGAAGGGGTATGTGGAAGATGTGAATGCATTAGAAGGACGTAGGTCCTACACTTATGCACCAAAGAAGATCTCTCTTGATTTAGAGAATAGAGAAACTCCCCCCGCAAAGCCTTCCATCATTGAGCCGCCACAACTCGAGCTAAAGCCACTTCCACCACATTTGAGGTATAAATTTCTTGGCTCCAATGATACTTTACCCATAATTGTTTCTTTTTTGTTGGATGATGTGCAAGTAGTTCAATTGTTAAATCTCCTGAGGGAACACCGGCAAGCCATTGGGTGGACAATAGCGGACATCCGAGGAATTCCCGCCGGAATTTGTGAGCACAAAATCCAATTGGAGCAAGGAAGAAATCCTAGTGTGGAGCAATAGAGGATATTGAACCCATCAATGCAAGAGGTGGTAAGGAAGGAAATTATCAAGTGGTTTGATGCTGGGGTAGTCTATCCCATCGTAGATAGTTCTTGGGTGAGCCCAGTGCAATGTGTGCCGAAGAAGGGAGGCATGACCATGATCCACAATGAAAAGAACGAGCTCATCCCAAAAAGGACTGTAACTGGGTGGAGAGTGTGTGGACTACTGGAAGCTTAACAGTGTCACATGCAAAGACCATTTTCCTATGCCTTTTATTGATCAAATTCTTGATCGGCTAGCGGGAAGATCATTTTATTGCTTCCTTGACGGATATTCTAGCTACAAACAAATCAGCATTGCATTGGAGGATCAAGAGAAAACAACTTTCACGTGCCCATATGGGACCTTTGCTTTTAGCCGGATGTTGTTTGGGCTTTGCAACGCTTCGGCTACTTTCCAACGATGCATGATGTCTATATTCTCGGACATGGTGGAGGATTTCTTAGAAGTGTTCATGAATGACTTCTCGGTAGTGGGTGACTCCTTTGAGCATTATCTTGACAACCGTAGGAAAGTGCTCAAAAGGTGTGAGGAAACAAACCTTATGCTTAATTGGGAGAAATACCAGTTCATGGTGGATGAGGGCATTGTCTTGGGCCATAAAATTTCTAAATATGGCATAGAGGTTGACCGAGCCAAAATTGAAATAATCTCCAAACTCCCTCCACCAACTTCAGTGAAAGGTGTCCGAAGCTTTTTGGGGCACGCCGGCTTCTATAGGCGTTTTATCAAGGACTTTTCAAAAATTGCAAATCCCATGTGCATGCTCCTTGAAAAGATGCCAAGTTTGTGTTTGATGAGAAGTGCCTTAAGGCATTTGAAGAATTGAAAGAGAAGCTCACCGCGACACCTATTATTGTCACACCGGATTTGCCCCTTCCATTTGAACTCATGTGTGACGCCAGTGGTGTAGCTATTGGAGCGGTGCTTGGTCAAAGGCATAACAAATTTATTCATCATATCTACTACGCAAACAAGACGCTCAATGGTGCTCAAATGAATTATACTGTGACTGAGCAAGAACTTCTTGCCATTGTCTATGCCTTTGAGAAATTTCGAGCCTATTTGTTGGGGTCCAAGGTGCTAATCTACACGGATTATGATGCTCTTCGCTATCTTATGGCGAAGAATGATGCCAAGCCATGATTAATCTGATGGGTCCTATTATTGCAAGAATTTAACTTTGAGGTCAAGGATCGCAAGGGCACAGAAAATCAAGTTGTGGATCATTTGTCTAGGCTTGAGGAAGAAAGAAGACCAAAGGAGAACGTTGACATCAATGATGCTTTTCAAGATGATCACATATTGGCATTGTCTTATTCATCCGCCCGTTAGTATGCCGATATTGCTAACTATTTGGTTAGGGACCTCATTCCTGATGGATTGGAGACTTATCAAAAGAAGAAGTTCTTGCGGGAATGTAGGAAATATTATTGGGAGGACCCCTTCTTGTTTCGCATTTTTGTTGACAACATAATTCGGCGGTGTGTTCCGGAAGATGAGGTTATGCCAATTATCAAGGCATGCCATGACTCGCCACTAGGAGGTCATCATGGAGGAAATCGAACGGCAGCAAAGGTACTTGACTATTGCTATTATTGGTTGTCGATCTACGGCGTGAATCAAATGGTAAAAGTTTGTGATCAATGTTAAAGGCAAGGGTCAATCTCTAAGAGGAAAGAGATGCCCATGAATTTTGTGATGGATGTCAAAATCTTCGACGTGTGGAGGATCAATTTTATGGGTCCCTTTGTGAGCTCTTATGGCATGAAGTATATCCTAGTGGCAGTGGACTATGTGTCCAAGTAGGTTGAGGCAATCGCTTTGCCAAAAATGAGGCGAGGAGTGTGATCAAATTTTTAAAGAAAAGCATATTCACACAGTTTGGCACTCCTAGAGCCATTCTTAGCGATGGTGGCTCTCATTTCTGCAACAAGGCTTTCACCGGGATACTCGAGAAATATGGTGTAAAGCACAAGGTGGCCACACCTTATCATCCTCAGTCGAGTTTCCAAGTTGAAGTCTCCAACATGGAGATTAAGAACATTCTATCCAAAAATGTCAATGCAAACAGGACTGACTGGTCAAGAAAGCTAGATGATGCGTTGTGGGCCTATCGCACAGTGTTCAAGACTCCTCTTGGAACTTCACCATACCAGTTAGTCTTTGGAAAGGCATGTCATGTACACGTGGAGCTGGAACACAAGGCCATGTGGGCTTTGAAAAAGTTGAACCTTGACTGGGCCGAGGCTGTTAATCTGAGATTGACACAACTCAACGAAATTTTAGAATTCCATTTCCATGCCTATGAGAGTGCAGCCGTGTATAAGGAAAGAATGAAGTTTGTCCATGACAAGAAGATCTTGAAGCTGGAGTTCAAATCGGGTGACTTAGTCTTGCTTTTCAATTCAAGACTCAAGTTGTTCCCGGGCAAACTCAAATCTAAATGGTCTGGCCTGTTCAAAGTGGTTAATGTGTCTCCATTTGGAACTGTTGAATTAGAGTCGGAGGATGTTTTCCGAACTTTCAATGTGAATGGCCAGCGGGTTAAGCACTACTTGGGCACAACTGGAGACAAGCATTTGGTGGATCAATTTTCTCCCAAAGATGGTCCATCCCCCATCACTGAGTAATCCCAAAAAGGGGCCAACTTCGTCGTGTCGCGACGTTAAATCAAGTGCTTCGTGGGAGGCAACCCATGTGCGCTAACATTTTTTTGTTCCTTATTTTTATTTTTTTGTTATGTAGATTAGATTGAGCAAGTTGACGTGTTTGTTAGAGTGCAGGTGGTTCAAAATATCATAAAACAGGGTGAACATATTGAAGAAATGGAAGAAAAGTCACTCAAGGGAGTTTGCTGCAACTATGCGGTCGCATAATGACTATGCAGACCGCATAGTGGTCGCAAACCTGGACAGGAAGTTGAGAAGAATTTGCTAAAATGATGTGGTGAAAAATCACATTATGTGGTCAGCATATCACTTATGAGACCGCATAATGCTTTGCATCTACGAGGTAATTAGACCTATCTTAAAACTACCGTATAACACTCATGCGGTCGCATAACGTGTTATGCGGTCACTTGTCCACCGCATCCTTGCCAGGTAAAAAGCCCTAACCTTCTTCGCACAACCTAACTCACTTCCACACAAGCACTCACACTCGCACAAGAAAAACAAAACAAAAACAAACAAAAAACAGAGTAAGGCTAGATCGGATTTTGAAGTAAGAACAAGGATCGATCAAACAAAACCAAGTGCAATTATATTTCACAAATCATTTTCTTCTACTTGTTTTCTACATCTAGTATGTACTTTATCCCCTTTCCATTTATGTTACTTCTTTTTTGTGTTGTTTTTTTTTCTTTCTTTGTTTCTTTTGTGTTGTTTTTGTCTTTTGTAGACCCCTAAGTGCTGAATTAAAGATAAAAATGTTGGGTAGGGGGTCTGTGAACATGATGCAGGTTGTAAATTCTTGTTAGGAGTAGGTTTGAATTATGGGAAAGATGACTTTTTATGGCCTGAATAAACGATTTGCGGCCAGCAAAGTCACCACAAATGTAACCCTAGGTGACCTTGTGTAGTGCAATAATGCAGAGGCTTTTGCAATCGCAAAACCGTTATGCGGCTCGCAAAGCCATAGCAAACCTGGTCCGTTGATGGGTTTGTCAAAGGGACATTATGCAGCATGTTTGCGATCGCAAACCCTGCTTTGCGGTAAGCTTTGCGATCGCATATTTTTGGTCCAATTAAGGTACACAGTTTTGCGATGGATATGTGATTCGCATAGTGGTTATGCGATCGCATAACTGATATTTTTTCTGACTATTGTAATTATGCGACGGGTTTGCGGTCCGCATAGTTGTTGTGCGACCACATAAGCCATCGCATCTTATATTTATTTTGTAATTTTTTTAGTCTTATGCTTGCTATGCTACGCCTATCGCTCACACGCTGTTTCTTTGCAGAAATGGCACAAAAGATGGCTATAGCAACGGATCCCCATCCGCTCGTAGACAGAAAAGGGCCACTGCTGGCCAACATGCACAACAGGCAACACGTCCATGACCGGAAACCTCCCGCACTGCTGCTTAGCACTTCTCCCAGTTTGATGAGGATGAGGCACAACTAGATACCTTGTCATTAGTAGACTTACAAGCTGAGGCAAAAAGGAAAAAGGGGGAGGATCTACAACTCCGACTTGGGGTTACAGGCTCCATGAGTCTATAGAAAGAGGGGATTACAAAGCGGAAGATCCTAGAAGAAAACCAATTGATCCTGAACGGGTTGAAGGAACACTATCCTCACATCCAAGAGAACATCAAGGAGAGGAAGTGGGAATTCTTCACGGGGTCCCTAAGGAGTATAATGAAACCATTGTGCGAGAATTTTACGCATCATATGGGGCCTTAAGGTCAGCTGAGCACAAGAGAAACAAGGTCTTTAGCGAAATAGTTCTGGTTCGACGAAAGCAGGTGCTATGTGATAAGGGCACCATCAATGACTTGTACTTTGAGGACTGGAGTCCGGGCACAGCTGAGTATGAGGCCAAAGTAGAAAATAAAGACAATGAGCATGCTTGGATATATTTTGTGATAGCAAAGGGAACCCTATCCTGGATTGACCCTAACCAGAAGATTTACAAAGAGGATGTCACACGGGAGTGTCTCTACAGGCTCAGCTTTATCACTTCAACATTGAGAAAGCACTCCTAATTGCGTGCATCATGACGGGTATAAGAATTGATATGGGTGAGTTTATTTTCCGAGAGTTGGGGGTCAGTGCGAAAGCCACGTCACTTCCATTCCCCTGCTTGATCACATCTCTCTGTTATGCTGTGGAAGTGCCTCCATTGCTACACCATGACAAGCCGGTGAAAGCGCGTAAGGATATCGATATCATGCGTATAAGTGACAAAGTGTCAAAGGAAGTTGCTGCTCCTACAGAGATTCAGATCCCCCTCTCAGCAGACACAGACATTCCAGAATCCCAGATACTTGCCTCTCCTCAGGCCACAGTGGCATCCACAGCGACTGCACAAGCCACCGCTGCACAGCCACCGGTCGCGCTGCCAGCTTTTTCTAAGCTGGGTCTCCTAGCTCAGCACACAAATGCTAAGGTAGACCGGTTGATGAATGAGCTCCCAACCATTATTCAGCAGACATTGCTTTCCGTCAAATCCTCGGTGATGGCGCTTCAATAACAACGTCAATCTTATGAGGATCGCCTGAAGAAAATTGAGGTGCGGCTGGAGAAAGTTTAATGGGGCGAGGTTTGAGGCATACCTAAGCTCCGTACAGATGTAGATGCACTGAAGGGTGAGCTCCAAATGATGCAGAACTTGGAGTTTGACGTATCCTTGCTCCTGCCAGAGGAAGGAGAGCAGGGAGCTAGCACGTCCATTCCTGGACTAGACTTTGATTTCACCACACTGATGGCAGCTCCCAAGCCGTAGATTGTTGGGACCTCCCAGACTCCAACTCCCCTGACACCCATTGACATTCCCTCTGAGGCTGATTTCGGACATACTGAAGAGTCCAAAGAAGGGGATACAGATGATGAGGAGACAAATGAAGATGCACTGTCAGAGGAGGATGAGGGTCCTCAAGACAAGGGTAAGCAAGTTGCCACGACTACAGCTGCACAGGAGAAAGAAGAAACAGATGTAGAGAAGGCAATTGCACACTCGCTAGAGGACATGGTCGCCAAAGCCCATCCATCGACCACTCAGCCATCATTAATCGAGCCTAGCAGCTCCTAGGCCCCCGCTCCATCATCAAGGCAGTCGGAGATCCCTACTCCATCCGTGGAGGTCACTCCTCAGGCTGAGATCCCATCAGCCACAGCTTCAGCATCAGTGAGTGACCCCACCGCAATCTATCATGCTTCAGACTCCCACAACACTTAGTGTGCCACTAAGGATCCCCTCAATTCTGTTTTAGATTTCTTACGCATTGGGGACAATGCATGCTCTTTAGTTGGGGGTGGGATAGCCATTTTTGTGATCTTTGTGTACATAGTTGTATATAAAAATAAAAAAATATAAAAATATAATTATATATAAAAATATAATT
>ML418881.1:113044-161392 GCA_005239525.1 Nicotiana knightiana | reverse complement strand
TAGAATTAGTTAAACAACACAAATTGATATTTAAAAGTCTTGAGAAATTTGATTAAACACCAGTTTAGTATTTAATAAACTCGATTGATACGTTCAATTCCTCGTGGGATCGACTTTGGGCTTAATACCCCAGATTTATATTTGCAACGCCCGCTTAGTCTTCTACAAGACATAGTTGAGCGTGATCAAATTTTGGACTTAGAAAAATTAGCTCTTGCATTAATAATTGCATCTCGAAAATTGAAGCCTTATTTTCAATGTCACCATATATGTGCTCTAACAACATACCCCTTTCGAAGTATATTGCATAAGCCCGAATTATCAGGCTGACTGGCCAAATGGGCCATTGAACTAGGGGGATATGATATCGAATATCAGCCCCGAACGACTATCAAGTCCCAAATTTTGGCGGACTTCGTGGCCGACTTTACGCCTGCCCTTATGCCCGAGGTAGAAAAATAACTTTTACTAAAAATGGTCACATCATTAGGGGTATGGACCTTATTCACCGACGGTGCCTCGAAAGTGAAAGGATCCGGGCTCGGCATATTTCTGAAGCCACCTACATGTGGCATGATTAGACAATGTATAAAAATTGCAAAACTGACTAACAACGAAGCCGAGTATGAGGCTATGATTGCAGGTCTCGAATTGGCCAAAGGACTGGGGGCAGAGGTCATTGAAGCAAAATGTGATTCCCTTTTGGTAGTAAATAAGGCAAATAGGTGCTTCGAGGTGCGATAGGACAGGATGCAACAATACCTAGATAAACTTCAGGTAAGTTTGCGTCTCTTTAGAGAATGGACTCAGGTCCACATACCTCGAGAGAAAAATAGTGAGGCCGATGCACTCACAAACCTAGGATCATCCTCCAAGGAAGATGACATACTCCCCGGGACTGTTGTTCAACTATCCAAATCGATGATTAAAGAAGGCCATGCAAAAATCAACTCCACCAGCCTGACATGGGATTGGAGAAATAAAGATATTGATTATTTGGGAAGTGGGAAACTACCCGCGGACCCAAAAGAATCTAGGGCCCTTTGGTCCAGGACAGCTTGATTTTCACTCGACAAGAATGGAACTCTGTGGAGGAGAACCTTTGATGGGCCCCTAGCAGTATGCTTGGGGCTGGGAGACACCGATTATGTGCTCCGAGAAATCCATGAGGGCACCTACGGAAATCACTCCAGTGCCGACTTCTTAATTTGAAAGGTGATCAGAACAGGTTACTATTGGGACAACATGGAAAGGGACACCAAAGAATTCGTCCAAAAATGCGACAAGTGTCAAAGATTTGCACCAATGATCCACCAACCCGGTGAACAGATACATTTAGTCTTGTCCCCATGTCCGTTCATGAAATCCGGAATGGATGTTGTCGATCCATTACCAACAGCGCTAGGTAAAGCTAGATTTATTCTATTTGTGACTTACTACTTCTCAAAATGGGCGGAAGCGCAATCCTATGAGAAGATAAGAGAAAAAGAAGTCATCAACTTCATCTGGGATCAAATAATGTGCCGATTCGGGATCCCCTCCGAGATAACGTGTGATAACGGGAAGCAGTTCATCGGAGGCAAAGTAACACAGTTTTTCGACGATCACAAAGTCAAAAGGATCCTATCAACACCCTACCACCCATGTGCAAATAGTCCGGCCGAGTCCACAAACAAGTGGAGAGAAATGCTGCCCGAGGTGCTATGGGCATAGCGGACAACCTCTAAATCAAGCATAGTAGAAACGTTGTTCTCTTTGGTATATGGGTCCGAGTCTTTGATACCAGCCGAGGTCGTAGAGCCAAGTGACAGATTCTGACATGCCATCGAAGACTCAAATAATGAAGCTATGACTACAGCCTTCGAACTATTAGATTAAAAATGAGAGCTGCACTAGTCCGAATGGCCGCCCAAAAACAAAGGATCGAAAGATACTATAATAGGAGAACAAACCTCCGACATTTCGCACTTGGGGACTTAGTCCTAAGAAAATTCACCCCAAGCACTCGAAACCCTAACGGAGGAAAGCTGGGCCCGAATTGGGAAGGACCGTACTGTGTCCTCGGAGTAATTGGCAAAGGGTGGTACAAACTCGGAACCATGGAAGGCGAGCAACTTCCAAACAATTGGAACGTATCAATGCACAGGCGCTATTATTGTTGAGGTATAACTTTCTCCCTTTTCATTTTGTGCTTCATAATAAATTTTTACAGGTGACTGATGGAAGACACCGTGCCACCCTCCAGCTCAAAGACCTTAAAGCATGCAGTGTGCTCTTTTTCCCTCATCTTGGATTTTATCCCAAATGGGTTTTACCGACAAGCTTTTTTAACGAGGCAACATCCATATGCTACCTAAGGAGAACTCACCAAGTATTCAAGGCTTCTCTTCGGACAACCTCAAATACTAAGGGGCATCCCCCCGGGAGATCATCTCCTCGAAGGGATTAAAATATGCCAAATAGGGTCTCGATAGGAGAACAATGTATAGGACCAAACGGTCGAATGAACCGTGTCCACATAGAATAATCGAATCCTCGAAGGTGAAAAAATGTATACTTGTACCAAGTAATCGGAGGAGAATATTTTATCATCAAAACACTTCGCGTGTCCAAAACGTTTGCTATTTTCACAAAGAACGGCTCCAAAGCCAAAAACATTCGATGTCTCGGGAACTATCATCGGCTGTCACCCCATCGAGTCACCAAAAACTCGAAGCCATAAGACCTCAAGGCCGGCAAATTCGAGCTCATAAGCCCTCCATGAGGCACCAATATAATCCCTCCACGAGGCAACATCAGCAATGTAAGCCCTCCATGAGGAAACATTAACAACATAAGCCCTCCATGAGGCAACGTCGCATCTGTAAGACCTCAACGAGGCATGCTCAAACTTGTAAGCCCTCAATGAGGAAACATCAAATTTGTAAGACCTTAAAAAAGGCATAACCCCGACTAGGGGACTCTCCTTGACAGCCACCCCATTGAGTCATCAAAAACTCGAAGCCATAAGACCTCAGGGCCGGCAACTTCGAGCTCATAACCCTCCATGAGGCACCAATATAAGCTCTCCACGATGCAACATCAGCAATGTAAGCCCTCCATGAGGCAATATCAACACTATAAATCCTCTATGAGGAAATATCAACAATCCAAGACCTCGATGAGGCAACACCAAAAAGTTTTCTATTTTCATAAACTACAGCTTCAAAGCCAAAAACTTTCGACGACTCGGGGACTGTACCCGACAGTCACCCCATCGAATCATCAAAAACTCGAAGCCATAAGACCTCAGGGTTGGGAACTGTGATCTAATAAGCCCTCCACGAGGCACCAATGTAAGTCCTCCACGAGGCAACATCAAAACTGTAAAACCTCAAGCAAGGCATGAATCGTAAGATGTCCACGAGGTAATATCAAATCTGTAAGACCTCAAGCAACGTATAAATAAATTTGTAAGACCTTAAAAAGGAATAATCCCGATATCAAAGTCAAGGCTATATATTCAAACTAGTAAGACCTCTAAAAAGGCATACCCTCGATATAGACATCGAGGCTATCTCACTCGGGGACTAAAAGGCTACGGCCAAATACAATGACCACCGTCATAAGGCTCCGACCAAACTAAAGCAACCCGGAGACGTCCGACTGTCGCCATGAAATCACAGGCCTCCAATTGCTTCAAAAAAACTTCGAAAAGAACTGGTTAAAGGTCGTACCGACCTACGCGTAAGTGCCGAAGTCGCCAGCTACATTAAAGGTCATACCGACCTAACGCGTAAAAGCCCAAGTCGCCAGCTACATTAAAAATCGTACCGACCCAATGCGTAAGAGACTAAGCGCCAGCTTAAAGAGCCTCAGGGACGATTTAAAAACCTAAGGGTCGATGAGCTCGATTTGAATCCTGGCGAAGACTGAGCCCTAAACGGTTAACTAAAGCGCCTCAGGGCCAAAGGTGTAAGATCCCAAGTCGCCAGCTACATCAAAGGTCGTACCGACCCAATGCGTAAAAGCTCACGGGCCAGCCTAAAAAAGCCTCTGGGCCAATTTATAACCCCAAGGGTTTCATCTCGAAGTCCAATTCATCGGACTAATCATCAATAGACACAAAAGTGTATACCGATAAACCAAGAAAAAACCAGGAATAACAAAAAGCCTTTTATATGTGATGAAGTTTCACAAAGCATATTTACAAAGCTCAAAGTAGGAGCCCTTGCATAGGGAAAAAGAACAAGTGAGAACCTAATATATTGCCGGGGTGTGACTTCAAAGGATCCCTCAGAGGTTATTCCTTCAACAGCTTGGCCCTCGGCCCCCAGGTCTTCAACGGCCTCTTCCCCCTCGGGGACTCTGCCTTCATCTTCATCATCTTCTGAGCCACTGCTCAAATCATTCTCTGAAGAAAGAAGAGCCGGCGATTCCTCTTCTAGGGTCTTCACCCTCTTGATATCAGCAAACAAATCAAAGCCCCCTACATGTATGTCCTCGAGAACCTACCTCTGAGACATTAATCGAGCATGATCCAGGTCTCGGGAAAGTTTAAGCTCGGCCTCCTTAGCTGCTTTCCTGGCCTGGGCATTTGCAGCAGCATCATCCTCTTTTTACGAGGTTATGAGCACGTCTGCTTCAGCCTTAACTAAAGATACCACGGTGACCGATTCAGCATGGAAGTCCTTATACCTACTAGTCTCAGCCCTCGCATCCCGAAGGCGACGCTCAATCGAGGATAAACTCCCTTGGAGGATGTCTCTCGCAAAGGTTATTTTGTTCACACACTGCTTAAATCCAATGATCTCAGCGTCCCTGGCTCCGAACCCTTCCCGCATCAGGACATCTTTCTCCTTAAGCTACAAAGATTGGCCCGAAGGTGTTAAGCGCTAAAATGGGGAAAGAACAAAAACAAAACAAACGATACTATGCTACATGTTCATCAATGTCGCTCCGTTCCCGAGATACCATTTCTAAACGAGCTCGAACGATGTGCAATTCTTCCTCCCTTTTGGCAAAAAGATCCCTGAGCTCGTTTGCCTCCGATAAAAACCTCTTACAGTCCCCCTCGTAATGGGTCAAAACTTTGAAATGGTCCGATTATAAAGCACTTTCGCCTGAAAGCATAAAGGGAGAGGGTCAAAGAAATAATAATCAAATCTCAAAGAAATCGATGAAGAGATTACCTGTCTACAAAGCCTTTCGGCCTCCTCGAAAATAAGCGAGGTGTTAGTTCAAAATTCTTCTTGGCCATAGTAAAGAACCCCCCATTATGTACTTCTCGCCAAGAAGCATCCCCACATCGGAAGATTTTATATTACGGGCACCCCGTATCCCCCTCGAGGAAAATGTTGAATGGAGAATCACCTAAATCAACAGTTCCGGATAGATCGATCGGGGCCTTCTGCTCACAACTAGGCTCACGCAATTCATCTACCGAGTGCTCTCCGGCCCGGGGAGTATTTTGACTATCAATCGGCTCGGGGGCATCACCCGACCTACCTTCAAAAACCTCTCCGATCCAAAGAGGGATGGCATCATCGACTTCTGGTTTTGGAAGCCCTCGGCTCAACGGTCATCGGCTTAGCAAAAGTTGAAGCAGTTACACTTCCACTTCCCTCGGGCATATCGGGAAATCTCTTTTCTTGTTTAAGGCTGCGGAGTCAGCCTTAGAATTTTGCACTCTAGCCCTATTTGGCTTCAAGGGCTCAGTCGGAGATTCCTTCTTTCTCTTCATCTCCTCATCTGGTTTTGGGATATATGCTTCCCCATGTGGTGCTTCTCTCATCAAAGAGGCCTCCCATAGGGCTGCATAAGCACGGAACATAAAAAATTAGAATATATTCAGGGGGTATCTTTTTTGAAGAACTCACGTATTGCAAAAAAAAAAGGCCCCACCATGATTTTTAGCTTCCCATCGGCCCCTGGCCAGGTCGCGCCATACGCGCTCAGTATACGGGCAGGTCGAATCGAGCCGGTGAACCCAACTCGAGAGATCCTTAACCGCATTGGGATACCACGCAACAGCCACATTATCAAAAGGAGTTAGTTCAAAGTGAAGTTGGTCCGAAGAGAAATGAAAAAGGCTCAATTGAGGTGTTAACTTATGATTCATATTCCATTCCTCAGGGAATGGCATCCTTTCGAATGGAATAAAATCTGAGGTCCTAACTCGAACAAAGTGGCTCATCCACCCTCTGTCCTTTTCCTCATCAATAAAAGCAAAGAAGACCTTCGTAGCCCGACGTTGAAGCTTAATCAGACCACCCCGATAAAGTCGGGGAGTGTACATTCTGATCAGGTAGTCGAGGGTAAAAGGCATCCCCTCGACCATGTTTAAGAAATACCTAATCATGTAAACGATACGCCAAAATGATGGATGAATTTGGCCGAGCGTCACTTAATATCGCTTGCAGAAGTTGAGAACAACATGGTCTATCAACGACGAAGACGACTCTATCGGGCCTAGGGTAAATAGATAGGTGTATACACTAAGAAAGTCATCTTTATGGGTTGTTATGTCCTCATCACTAGAGTGAATTTCCACTTGCACCGCATCTTCCCAGCGGCAGTTGGCATTCACCTTCTCGACGTCTGTTATTATGCTAATAAACTGGGATAAGGGTTTGCACCGTCCCGGCTTCGAAGAAGGTTTATCGACCTTAAAATCAGAGGGTATTTTGCAGGGCTCAAGGATGAATTCCTCGAGACTTAGGGGTACTGTTTCCTTACCCTTATGGGAACGTGGATATGAGGAGGCTTTATCACCTCGTGAAATAGTTTTGGAGGCCTTCGTCATTCCTGCTGGAAGATTTCAAGGGAAACGAGAGAGAGCTGATCAGGAAAAGGATACAAGAAAGAAGCAATGAGAGCTCTTTTTAAAAGGTTAGAAGAAGTAATGAAAGGAGAGGGGCAGGAGAAGGAGTATTTATAGAGTCCAACCGCGCGCATAGAGGAAAGCCAAAAGGCAGTCAACCGCCGTAATAAATTTGAATCTTTTCAAGAACTGTGCATATAGGGCTTCTGAGCATCTCTCATATCATTCGCTTACATGACATGACTGACAGGATAATGAAGGCATTAAAAAGTTGGTGAATTCAAATTGTTTCTTGTCTTTTAATTCCAAGAAACGCGGGGACTATCTGTATACGGTAAAACCGGGGAAGGCTAGTTTTGAGTCTTCTACAGCGTTCCGAGCCTCGACCTCGACCTCGATTATATCGGAGCAGAATACGAAGTTCAACCCCGAGGTGCATTCCTCGAGGACGTATCCCAAAGAAATGGAAACACCTTGAGGGAGGGTAAAATATCGAAGACCATCATGGAAAAGCAGAAAGTTCCAAAAGGCACGTGGTTAAAGCTGACCACATCTGCTAGAATAGTACAAGTCCGTATCGCGACATTAAATAGATGTACCAGCTACATTTCTTTGTAATAATTGCACATGTACTGTGTTGGGATTCTCCCTCCTATATAAAGGAGACCCTTATCATTTGTTAAGATATATGATATTCAATACAAGAACAAGAACATTTTCTGCTCTTTAAACTCAAAACATTCTTTACAATTGCTCCATTGATTTATTGTTTCTCATTTATTGTGTTCATTAATTGTTCTTCATTTATTACTCATTATTGATCTTAAAGAGGCCATTCTCGAAGCCTTCTATACTGTTGTACCATCTTCGACCGCCCCCCGTCAAGCTCTCGAGCTCGACCTCGAGGCCTATTTCGATCAAGCTTGAAACCCCATCTCTCCACTGCTCGGTTTGCATAATCTCACTATCCTTCGCCCTTATCTCATTTTCTTACTTCTCGCTTAACATCTATTGCCTAAACAACTTGTATTAAAATAGATCACGTATTTTTAGAACCACAAAATCAAATATAATTGTAATTACCATTTTCAAGGTAAACAATCTTTAGCGTAATAATCAAGAGTAGTATGATACGGATAACCAACACATACCCAAAATCTCCTCAAAATCAACCATATTAACTAACAGAAGATCAGACCTCGTCTCATAACCCCCAACGTTAACCACACAAGAAGGATATACACAAATCTACCATAATAGAATCACCAATAGTTGTACACACATAAACATGAATATCAAGGGAACCACGAGGAAAATCAAAATAAGGAGAAAAGTTTGATGGAACATAAGAATAAGTTGAACTAGAGTCAAATAATACAGAATCATACCTATGGAACACTGAAACAATACATGTGATCATGGCATCTGAAGCAACTGCCTCTAGCCTGGTGGGGAATGCATAACAACGGGCTTGTCCCCCATCTAGATGACCCCCTCCCCCAAGGATGCCCTCGATTAGACTGGGATCCTTCCCTCGATGGATGTGCTGGTGGTAAATCTGGGAGTGATGGAACCATGGACTGGGTGCCCTGGCGCGGTACACTGCTCAGAAGTTTGAGGCAATCCATCTTGAGATGACTCAAGTCTCAACACTCAAAGCAACCCCTCATCTGGCGAAGTTGATGGCTCTGTGGCAGCCCCTGAGAACCTGAATACATGCTCGAAGAACCCTATATGGATGGAGCGCAATATGAACCTTGTTCTTGAACCACACTGAAAGATGATTGGCCTGGGCGAGCAACAATAAGCAGACTAAGTAGGACTGAAAGGATGGCGGATAGTATGATGTCCCTAGCCTCCAGATGAGGCACCACTAAAAGCACCTGAACTAGGGGCCTTCTTGGAATCCCACTCCTCTCTCTCCTACATGTGAATATGCTCCAAGCACCTAGTAATCTCAACAACCTAATGAAAAGTAGTATCATTCTTAGTCCATCGGGCCATCCTATAACGAATACCAAAATTGAGGCCCTCAATGAACCTCCTAACCCTCTCCCTCTTAGTAGGGATCAAGAACATAACAAGACGTTCTAACTCGATGTGAACCTCATCTCATATTGAGTCACGATCATACCCTCCTAGCATAGATGCTCAAATTCACTACACAACTCATCTCAGCGAGTACGTTAGATTAAATTCTCCAAGAAGAGAACTGAGAAATGAGGCCATCCTGCACCAGCTAGCCTACTCAACACATAGGTCTGCCACCATTCGTAGGCTGGTCCGATCAGCTGGAAAGTGATGAAATCAACCACATTTGAGTCTACCAGGCGCAAGCTATGCAGAATCTAGTGGCACTAATAAAAAAACCATGTGCATCCTCAGTAGGCTCTCCACGTAAGAGAGGAGGATGATGTTTATGAATCTCTCCAATATCTTTCGTGCCTCAATTGTCAAAGCTGGCCTAATCTCGAGCTAAACCGCAATGATTGGTAACAGCAGAACCCCCCAGTCTCTAATAATCGTAAGCCAACTACTCTGGCGTGCGTGTATAAGGGGTTTGGGCTCCTCCCCCAGCATGTGAGGTACTTGGTGCAACTGAAATCATACCCACCTAAGTCAAACTTGCATACATGCTCAGGATATGAGCCAACATCTTTTAAAGTCCAGGTGTAGTAGTAGGTCCCTCAGGTACATGAGCTAGTCCCACTGACTTGACATAATCTGCAACCTGCTCCTCAATGGGAGATACCGGTAGCTCCATAGTGGATACTCTATTCGTGGAACATGCTCCACCCCTACCTTTGCCTCGAGCCGACCTTTCACGACCTTGGACTTGGTACTGGCGCCAACTCATCCGTATCAGAGACATGTCCTGACTATCTGTGAGAGAATAGAAGAGAAACGATTCAAACTTCAAAATAAACAAATGTGCACGATAGAGAATACAAGAAAGAGAAGTTTTCCTTATAGTAATGTAGCCTCTCAAATATAAGTACAGACGTCTCTGTATCAATCCGCAAGACTCTACAAGACATGTTCATGACTCGTGAGACCTAATAAACCAAGTGCTCTGATACCAACTTGGCTCAACCCAAAAATACCACCGATTGTGATGGTGCCTAAGCCCACTTTCTAGGCAAGCCAATTAATAATCATTCACAGAATAATAATAACAAAGACAGAATAAAAGAGTTCAAATATCGAATAACCATAAATATACCAAAATATTACAATAATAACCTAGAAACAAGTATCACTAAGTCATGAGCTATAATATGCGAATTAGGTCTGAAATAAAAATACATTATCTAAAATAACAACAGTAACGAAAATAGAAGGAGATGCCAAGAACTGTGATCAGGAAGCATCTATATGTCGGTGTAAATAACACAATGATAGTCCAGCATTTAGCGCACAATTGGTCTGACTCCTGGATCTGCACAATTAGGTGCAGAGTGTAGTATAAGTAGAAGAGACTCCATGTACTCGGATAGTATCATGACTAACCTCAAAGAGATAGTGGCGAGAATGACTAATGATACTCACATGTCAAACCTGTACAATTCATTAATATATATATATATATATATATATATATATATATATATATATATATATATATATATATATATATATATATATATATATATATATATATATATATATATATATACATGTGTGTGTGTGTGTGTGTGTGTGTCTGTGTGTGTGTGTCTGTGTGTGTGTAGCAACAATTTTCGCATGAAATACATGTAAGGACAACGGTGCAATAGAGAAGATATGCACTAGCATCAAAGCAGACTAGCAGTTTAGCATATAGAGAAAATATGCACAATTAAAAAAGTCAAGTTACACAGAGATACATATAGAGAGGATATATACTGTGTATAATTTCATCAACTAAAGCGGCATGTAGAGAAGATATACATAAAAAGACATGTATAAAATTCCGAAGGCAACAATAGAGGAGATATGTAGTAAAATTTATGTATACATCCAAGGAGTATGCATATAGAGAAGATACACAAAGGCAAACACCACTCAGTTTTCCATAACCGCATGTACGTCATGAAGGAGAAACATGAGTGGATGACCCTAGATGGGTGGATCCTTATTCACAAGCTGCAGAGACAATTCACGTGCCATAACCACACCAACAACTCATGTGCTATGATCAACACAACCCGCACAGATAATTCATGTGTTGTCTAACCACTCCATAACACTAAAAGCATATACAAGAATACATGTATACAATCAGTGAGTATCAAATCACACACTCTTGGACTGATAAAATGCTAAGGTGTATGCATGTGCAAATTGTTTGACTACAACTTAAATTAGGAGCATATGTCATACAACAACGAGTATCATGTTCAAAAAGAAAAGCAACCAACACATGATCTCTAATATGATTCACGAAGTTACGTAGTTGTACAAACATATAGAGTACGGAAAATACAAATTTCTGAAATAAGGAATAATATAGCCTAAAAAACACCCCGAACATGCATAAACCCGGTGTCTCCATATAAACTCGACCCCTCACATGTATGCCACCCACAACACATATAATTCAAGTATGTAGTCCCTCAAGCAAAAGCTATGCAAGATGCTTAAATCAAACGAGTAAAATCAATACACAAAAAATGCCTTCCCTCATAACTCGTCCTCCGAACGGTTCAAATCTAGTCAAATAAAAAACCACGGTGTAAAATAATGCTAAATGATATAATTACGGAGCATAAAGGCTCAATCTTCAATCAATTACACAAAGTCAACTATTGACCCGGGCTCGCTTCTTGGAACCCGGTCAAACTCACTAATCCTGACTACCCATTCAAATACGAATCCAAATATATATGTTTTATCCAAATACAACTGCAAATCGGGGTTTATATCTCAATTATTGACTCTCCAAAAATCTAGCATGAATATCTCAATTTTTCTTTTTCAAATCCATGTTCTTATTTAACATATCCATGAGAAATTGAGAACATAATCAATTCCAAGTAGAAAATGCTTATTCCCAAATGGTAATGAAAATCTCCCCAAAAAACACATCATGCCGAGTTCCAAAACTCCCAATAATAATAAATGATCTAAACCCTCAAAATAAAGAGGCTACTAACGATTTTATATCTACGTACCTCAGTGTCGCTTCTGCGACGTTGCTTTTGCGGCCAAAACCTCACATTTGTGAGCTTCGTTAAACAACTGACCTCTTGCACATGCGAAGCTAAACTCCGCTTCTACAATCCTGTAGGTGCGCCCCCTTGTGATTCCACGCATCCACTTTAGAGCAACAACCCTCGTAGAAGCGCTCCTTCAGCTCCCAACTCCTGCCCGCATCCGTGAATCAACTGCTCATAGGTATGACTACGCACCTGCACACCCCACTACCGCAGGTGTGATGCACTAGCACCAGACCTACCAACAAACACCAAAATATTCGAAACTCGTCCAAAAACATCTGAGCCCCTGGGACCCCTTCCTATCACACCAAAAACTCCTAATACCTAATCGAAACTTTTCCCAAGGCTCATAATATCACAATAATATCTAAAACCATGAATCATCCATCCCGATCGATCTCTTAAGTTTCAAACCTTTTAACTTCCACAAACATTTCCGACATGTCTAAACATTCTAAATCACAATCAAAATGTGCACACAAGTTTCAAACCACTAAATGGACCTATTCCAAGTTCCGGAATGACAATCCGAATCCGATAAATCAACTCTTGGTCAAACTTATTAACTCTCCAAATCTTCAAGTTGTCAACTTTCGGCAAATATTGCCAAAATATTCTAAGAATCTTCAAATCCAAATCTGAACATACACCTAAGGCCAAATCACCATAGGAATTTAGTGGAACAATCAAATTGCCAATCCGAGATCGTCTACTTAAAAGTGAAACCTTGATCAACTCTTAATAACTTAAGCTTCCAAAAGGAGACTAAGTGTCTCCAATCAATCTCAAACCTTTCTGAAGCCAAGTTAACCAACTCCGCAAGTCACAAAACCACAAACTCACATAAGGAAACTTTAGTTAGGGGAATGGGGCTTAAACTCACTCAACACGTCCGGCCAGGTCGTTACATTCACTGACCATAAAGCTTCATTTAATATCATGCCTAGTATAGATTAAACTTAAAAATCTTCCATTTGACCAATAGCCTCCATATTACCATTGTTTTTGCTCTTTTCGTTCAACTTGGTAGGTGCGAGGGGTGTGGATGTAGAGGGTAAGGTGCAAGTTCTGAACCAATTAGCTTTATATATATAATTTGGCGCTCTATATATATATATATTAAAAAAGTACAGATTCTTGATTTTAACCCCCCTAGATCAAATGATTGTGGTAAAATCCCGAACTCTAAAGCAACAAATTCAAATCCTAAATCTGCATCTAACTGGTGACACCAATCTTGAGTTGATCCATTACTGCTTCTTTCTGTTTCTTTGTTCTCTTTTCTTTATGGGTACCTCTTTTACTATGTATTCATGAAAAGAGGTGGATAATGCTCCCGCTTTTTATCTACTAGCAATCAATGGTATAATTTCTAACTCATGTTTCTTTCCATTTTTTTTTCCTTTTTGATTGGGAATTTACCTGTTTTCTGTGGGTTCAGGCTATTACATAGAGGTAGGGCTTGTTACTATCTGCTAAGTTTCCGTGGATAACCTGTCATTTTATGAGTGATGAAGAACTATTTCAATTGAAGAAATTATTGTAAAGCTTTTCTTGTATTGGCCCTCTCATGCCAATTATAAAGGTATTTTTTCCACTGAAGTTTCCTGCTTTTCATCACTCAAAGCATTTAAGAGGACCCCAGCTACCATTTAACCAGCTGAAGGAACTTATAAACGTGTTTTTGCTTTGGACATATTCTGGTTCTATGGAATTTAAACGTGCAGATGTTGATTATTGCATTATTCTTGTTGTTTAATATGCTGAGAGAAGATTGTTAACACCTGAAGTTTGCTACATTTATAGCTGAAACTTTGTTGTTTATAATACTTGCTGGATTTTTATATCTTTTTTTTGTTTTTTAACAATAATAACGAAAGACAACTTGTACTCATTTCAGCTATTTCATGTAATCCTCTCATCAGTAAAGTATATATGGCTAAAATCGGAGAGTCCAATTTTATGATCACATTAGCATTCTGTAGCCCGTCTTCAAAAGGCTCGAGGCACAGCTCGAGGTTCGACACCGAGGAAGCACATCAAGGACCCCCACACTCGATCTCGGAGCGGTATTAATCGGAGACCATCATGGAAAAGCGAGAAATTCCCAAAAGGCACGTGGTTAAGGCTGACCAAGTCTGCAAGAATAGTACAAGTCCGTACTGTGACATTAAATGGATGTACCAGCTACCTATCTTTGTAATAATTACACATTTAATATGTTGGGATTCCCCCTCCTATATAAATGGGACCCTTGTCTTTTTGTAAGAGGGATGACATTCAATATAAGAACAAGAACATTCTCTGCTCTCTAACTCAAACATTCTCTACAGTTGTTCCATTGATTTATTGTCTTTCATTTATTGTGTTCATTAAATTGTTCTTCATTTATTGTTCATTATTGATCATAATGAGGCCATCTTCGAGGTCTTTAATACTGTTGTATCCTCGTCGACCGCTCTCTGCTAAACCCTCGAGCTCGACCTCGGGGCCCTATTTCGACCAAGCTCATGACCCCTTCTCTCGACTGCTCGGTTTGCATAACTCTGTTATACTTCGCTCTTGTCTCATTTTTCTTACTTCTCACTTAACATCTATTGCCTAAATAACTAGTATCAAAATAGATCATATATTTTTAGAACCACAAAATCAAATACAATATAATTACCATTTCCACGTTAAACATAAAGGTATTAAATTACTCTACCCATTCAATACTCTGTCCATTCTTCCCACACCGTTGTTTCCGTACCATCTAATTATTGTGCTTCAGTTCATTTGGGGGGTTGTCAAAGTTATGACTTATGACGGATAGATATGCTTGTCTAACCTTCTTCGGTATACCCACACAAGTAACTAAGGACTCCAGAAAATCATCATATTAATTCTTTAATTGACCTGAAAAAATCCTCTAATGAGAGTATGAGACAAGCCAGCTCACGATGCGAGCGTCGCGAATTGGAATGAACTATCTACTTGTATAAGGTCGAAGTTGCGCTCGTCTATTGCATGACAAGCCGGTACTGAAACGTAATAGGTTGAAGCTCTACCCCCAATTATACAATCAAGGCACGAAGTTAAATCGTCGAGCTTGTGACTCTGGGAACGAACAAAATCGAGAAAACTTTATCGGGCCAAATAACGGAAGGCCAAAATATCCGCAACCGGTAGGATATCTCGGCGGAAATCTCGGCAGGGATCAATGAGAGGCCGATTAATTAGCAAATTATGAGATTTTTTACCTTTTATTGAATTATATCAACAGTAGGACTCCCCTGCTATATAAAGGGGGTCTGATCATTTGTAACACTCATTGAGAAACACATCCCAAAGCAGTACACCATTATTTCTAGTTCTTATTATCTTATCATTCTATTCCAACATATATTGAAGAATTTCTTGACTTGAGGTTGACCATCCTTCAAGGCTAAGGATGTTCAATTTGTGTGATTTGCATTTATTTTCTTATCATTAATTATTAATCTGCCCCTTCATTTTGTATCAAGTTATATCACGTATTCTTAAAACCGCGTATAAATTCAATTCTTATCCGATTTTAGGGAAAACAATTTGGCGCCCACCGTGAGGCTAAGGATATTAGTGGTTATTTGATACAAATCTCCATAACACACACGAATGTACGCTTGCTCTTTGAAGTTTCTTTGATTCTAGGCTAAAATAAAAAATGTCAAATTCTCAATTAGCACCTATGCATGTTGACAATGAGTCCGGACACCAAGATGAAAATAACAACATAGCGCCCAGTAACGGGGTACCACCTGCTGATCCCACTGGATTTCCGATCGTAGATCCGATTGATGCTAATTCACATATGGCTATCGATGCAAACTTTCCTACTGACCCCAAAAATAGCATTCGTCTGGAGCTCGATAGGCAACTTGAAACACACAAAACGTTGAAGGGAACGAGATTTTCGATCGTATATCCGATTGATGCTAATTCACATATGGCTATCGATGCAAACTTTCCTACTGACCCCGAAAATTGCATTCGTCTGGAGCTCGATCGGCAACTTGAAACACACAAAACGTTGAAGGGAACGAGATCAGTGTACGAGTGATCTTCGAAATGTTGCAGGCACTATAGGCGACAATAGCTCAGTTACAAAACCAATATCGTGCACCGAGCAGGGTTGAGTCCGATCCTCCCCGAGAAGTCACTTGTAGGGATCAATCGGTCATAGAAAGGTCGGATGAAAATGAATAGGGGAAAACAAACGAGATTATAAAGAAGCTCGAGGAATTGACAAAACGGATAGAAACAGGGGAGAAGAATATTGAGGCCAACGACAAAAAGATGAAAACCTATAATTCCAGGGTAGATCAAATACCAGGAGCACCGCCGATATTGAAAGACCCAGATTCCAAGAAGTTTGTGCAGAAACCTTTTTCCCCGATCGCAACTCCCAAGCCGATCCTCAAAAAGTTCCGCATGCCCGTGATTTCTAAGTACAATGGAACGATCGACCCGAACAAGCATGTCACTTCTTATATATGTTCCATCAAAGGGAATGATCTAGAGGATGATGAAATCGAATCTGTCTTATTGAAGAAATTCAGAGAGACCCTGTCAAAAGGAGCTATGATATGGCATCACAATTTACTACCTAATTCTATTGACAAATTTGTTATGCTTGCAGATTCTTTCGTAAAGGCACACGCCGGGGCCATCAAGGTCGAGATCGGAAAGTCGGAGACCTTTCAAGGTAAAGCAGAAGGAAAATAAAATGCTCAGAGAATTCGTGTCTCGATTCCAAATGGAACGGATAGAACTACCACCGCTCGCTGATGATTGGGTCGTTCAAGCCTTTACCCAAGGGATCAATGTTCGAAGCTCTTTGGCTTCACATCAGTTGAAACAAAATCTGATAGAGTGCCCGGGTGTTATTTGGTCCAATTTGCATAATCGGTACCAATCAAAAATCAGGTTCGAAGAAGATTTACTTGTGGGATCCTTCCGGGTCTGTTTATCCTATCAGACCCGTCGACTGAATCAAGAGATATATTGAACGGGAATCGAGGTCGAACAGAGATCAGTATCAGCCATATAACGGGGATCGAAGAGGCAATGGGACCGGGCAATACTCCATGGAAATGAAAGGAGAAATGACCAAGGTTAGAGCAGCGGGGGACTTATGACCAAAAATGGCTTCGACATGTCCATCGCGTCCAAAGACACACTAAGGCTATCGGAATACAACTTTAATGTTGATGATGCCATCATTGTATCAGCTATCGGGTGCATCAAAGATACTAAATGGCCCCGACCTCCACAGATTGATCCAAACCAAAGGGATCTTATCCAGATGTGCAAATATCATGGCACTTACGGTCACATAACCGAAGATTGTCGACAGTTGAGACAGAAAGTTGCTCAAAGGTGACATGAGATATATCTCCCTGTTCGGGAGGCCATGGATCCACAACATGAGGGTGGTGCCTTCGACCCTTCACCAGGTGTTAAAATTCCCGACACCAGGAGGGATTAAGATGATTTACGGAGAACAATCGGCTGTAAAAGAGATGTTTGCATTAGATGAAGTAATTCTGGTATAAACACTTGCAACATCAAAGGAGCCAAGGTCGGAAGCAAAACAAGAGGCGAAATAGCAACCACCGATGCTAGCCTCGACCTAACCAAACAAGCAGGGGACTGAAGAAGACGGCGATTACGGGGTTCCCCAATCCTTTATAGTCCCCGATGATTCTGATGCTAAAAAATCAATGGTCGAAATCTAGAGCAGGTCATATTAATCGAACATCTTCCCGATCGAAAGGTATACCTGGGCACGGGGCTAACTCACGAGATTAGGAAAAAACTCATTCAATTTCTTATAGCTAACATGGATTGTTTTGCGTGGTCCCATCTCGACATTTCAGGGAACCCCCTGGGGATAACCACCCACATGCTAAGCCTGGACCCGAAATTCCATCCGGTCAAGCAGAAAAGGAGGCCCAGCCCGAGATCAAACACGCTTTCATCAAGGACGAGGTATCTAAAATCCTTAAAATAGGGTACACTCGGGAGGTTAAATACTAGGATTGGTTAGAAAAAGTAGTGTTATTCCCTAAAAAGGGGAACAATCTAAGAATGTGTGTAGACTATAAAGATTCGAACAAAGCCTGCCTGAAGGACACCTTTCCTCTGCCCAACATCGATAGCTTGATCGATGCCACGGCTGGCCATGAGATCCTTATCTTTCTCGATGCCTATTTTGGGTACAACCAAATACGGATGGACTCGGATGATCAGGAGAAAACCTCTTTTATTACCAAGTACGGCATGTACTGTTATAACGTGATGCCATTCGAATAAAAAATACTGGTGCCACTTATCAACGCTTGGTAAACCAGATGTTTGAGGAGCAAATAGGAACATCAATGGAGGTTTTGACGACATGTTGGTTAAGTCCCTGCGAGCAGAGGACCATTTAAAACATTTTTAGGGAACTTTCAGCATTTTGAAGAAATACAATATGAAGCTGAACCCAGATAAGTGTGCGTTCAGAGTCGGATCAGGTATGTTCCTTGGGTTCATGGTATCCAACCGAGGAATCGAGATCAACTCCGAAAAAATCAAAGTCATCGAAGATATCACGGTCGTGGACAACGTGCAGGTCGTGCAAATATTAACTGGACGCATAGTTGCCTTAGGGAGATTCAATTCAAGTTCATCGGAATAGAGTCACCGATTCTTCTTGGTGCTCAAAAGGAAGATCAACTTTTCATGGACCCTATAATTTCAGTGAGCCTTGGAGGAGCTCAAACGATGTCTATCGAGCCAAACATTTCTTCATACACCGATAACAAATAAAAAGTTATACTTGTACTCGGCAGTATGGGGAATAGCAGTAAGTGGAGTCCTTGTTTGAGAAGAGCAAGGTATGAAATTTCCAATTTATTGTGTTAGCAGGACCCTAGGAGAGGCTGAGACTAGTTACCCTTACCTAGAAAAATTGGCGCTCGCTTTACTAAGCGCCTCTCGAAAATTAAAACCTTATTTTCAGTGTCACCCCATATCTGTTGTAACAACTTACCATTGCAAAATATTATGGTCAAACCCGAGCTCTTGGGACGAGTGGCCAAGTGGATCGTTGAAATCAGTGGGTACGATATTGAGTATCGGCCCTGAACAACCATCAAATCTCAAATTTTGGCATATTGTTTGGCCAACTTAACGCCGGCCCTAATACCCGAGGTCGAACGATAGTTGTTGGTGATCTCGGGGACGTCCTCAGGAATCTAGACCCTCCTTATGGATGGTCCCTCGAACACAAAAGGGTCCGCATTTTAAAGCCACCAATAGGCAATGTAGTTAGATAATCTATTAGGACTATAAAATTGACTAAAAATGAGGCCGAATATGAGGCCATGATTGTAGGTCTCGAACTAGCCAAAAACTTAGGGTCTGAGGTGATCGAAGCTAAGTTCGACTCCCTCCTCTTGTAACCAAGTTAATGTAACATTCTAGGTCAGAGAAGAATGAATGCAAAGATACCTCGATAAGTTATAGGTAGCATTACACTCGTTCAACGAGTGGACCTTACAACACATCCACCGGGATCACAATAGTGAGGTCGATGCCCTTGCTAACTTAGGATCATCGGTCGAAGACAACGAGCTTAATTTGGGAGCAGTGGTGCAACTCATGAGATCGATGATAGAAGAAGGTCATTTCGACATAAACTCTACAATCCTAATTTGGGATAGGAGAAACAAATACATAGAATATCTGAAGACATGAAAATTGCACTGGGATTCAAAAGAATTGAGGGCCTTCTGTACAAAGGTAGCCCAATTTTGTTTGTTTGTTTGTGGAACATTATTCAGAAGAATGTTCGATGGACCGCTGGAAATATGTCTAGGACCAGAAGATAACAATTACGTTCTGAGGGAAATTCATGAGGGCACCTGTGGAAATCATTTGGGCGCCGAATCATTAGTTCGAAAGGTGATTAGAGTAGGTTACTATTGGATAGACATGAAAAAATGTGAGAAGGAGTTCGTACAAAAATGTGATGGATGCCAACGACATTCTCCGATGATACACCAACCCGGAGATCTGTTACATTCGGTTTTATCGCCAAGGTCGTTCATAAAGTAGGGAATGGACATCGTCAGCCCCATTCCATGGGCACCGGTAAGGCACAATTTATTTATTTATGGCTGACTATTTTTCCAAGTGGGAGGAAGCCCAGACATTCGAAAAGGTCAGGGAGAAGGAGCTCATCAATTTCATCCGGGACCATATCATATGTCGGTTCGGAATGCCAGCCGAGTTCGTGTGCGATAATGGGAAATAATTCGTCCATAGAAAGGTGACCAAATTTCTCGAAGATCACAAGATCAAAAGGATCCTATCAATCCCCTACCACCCTAGTGGGAATTGAAAAGACGAATCAACCAACAAAACCATACTCCAAAACCTTAAAAAGAGGTTGACCAATGCCAAAGGAAAATGGAAGGAAATCTTGCTTGAAGCTCTTTGGGAATATCGTACAACCTTGATGTCCAGTACCGGGGGCACTCTTTTCTCATTGGTTTATGGTGCCGAAGCTATTATACCGGTTGACGTCGAAGATCGAAGCATCAGATTCTAATATGCAACAAAAGAATCAAATGATGAGGCTATGAATACGAGCCTGAAGCTATTGGATGAAAAGTGTGAGGCCGCCTTGTTCGGCTGGCTGCACAAAAGAAGTAGATCAAGAGATATTTCAACAGGAAGGCCAACCTTCGACACTTCAACGTCGGGTACTTAGTGCTAAGGAAGGTCACATTTAACACCCGAAGCCCGAACGAGGGAAAGTTGGGGCCGAACTCGGAAGGGTCGTATCATATCATCGAAATCACTGAAAAATTATCCTACAGGCTCGGGACGATGAATGGTGAACAACTACCAAGCAATTGGAATATAAATCACCTAAAACAATAGTACTACTAAGGTACAACCCCATTCATTTTCTTATTGACGAGGAAAAGTACGAGATGTAAGGTCTGAAAGCACGCGTTGCACTTTTTTTCCCTTGAACTAATTTTGTCCCAAATGGGTTTTTTTGAAAGGTTTTTAAAGAAGAAAAAAGTAAATCGTGCTAACTTAGAATTGAAGGCCGGCATAGAACCGGTAACAACGATCAAAACAATATTTGAGGCCTCACTTCGATCAATCTCGAACACTGAGGGGCATTACCCTTCGATATCAACTTTAGCATGGAAAGAGATTTCAGGATTAAAGGGTCTCGATCGTAGGTGTCGCACCTCCCTTTTTCCCCAAGCGCTCCTTTCGGGGCCGGTTGAGAGGGGTTTATGACATTGGTTGAGACAACTCGTTCCTTTTGGGAAAGGAGTTTGCATATTTTGAAGTGTCGCCACCTAATGATTTTAACGGTGCTTAGGGCACCTAAGGGATTCAACTACAACTACGTTGCTAACCAGAGATTGGGTAAGGGCTTGAAATTATCCTAAGAGGAAGGTGTTAGGAACCCCTCAGGATCCACAGGTGTGGTTCCCGGCCAAATGGTTTATGTGAATTTGTACAATTAGCAAATAACAAGTAAAGGCTCAAATAAGAGGGGATTTAAGTCTTAAGCATGCAGATGTTTGAAAATAATAAAGAAGGTTAGATTTTGAAAGGGTTATGATCTAAGCATATAAAGGGTATCCTAGGTTTATAATAGTATGGTCGCATCAATGCAATACCTGGTAATCACTCCTCGAAGAGGGGCTAAATCTGGTATTAGTGCACAGGTCATCATATCCATATCTACCCTTCCCACCCCGTAAGGTTATTAGAAATGAGTGCTGGTCTCGTCCTCTATTGCATGATGTTAACATCCCTTCCTATCAGTCCCGGAGGAAATTAGGACTCCTATCCTAAAGGGAGGTGCTAGGCAGACCCTCAGGTTTTAAAGGTAAAAATTCTAGGGCGACAGATAACAAAACAAGTAGGACTGCAGATAAAGGCTCAAGTATTCCTCCACACACAGTACACATAAAAAGCATGTCTCATACACAACTAGAGTCCATATTAATTCAGAATCCTAAAGCATGGTATCTAGGTGATAACACAAGGACAGATTAATTGCATAACTCAGAGAGGAAGTCTTAATAAGGCTTGCCTACTGGTTTTAAGCATGCTGACAGTTAAACATGATCACAAAGACAGTTCTTATTTTATTTTGTAAGTTAATTACCTAAGGCTTGCCTAGGTGTAGGATAACATGCAATTCTAGGTGTTGAAGATGTGCAAGGACTAATTACATGTTGCTTAGAACAGGGGACTATTTTAGATATCTATATTTAGACTAAGTGCAGCTAAATGAGTACGGTCCTATAGCATGATGTCTAATGAAACATGATGCATAATAACTTAAACAGGATTTCTAAATGCACATAGAATCACAGCATTATGCACAATTTCAGGAATAGCATAAGTGATATATTTTTTAATGTTGTTTACCTAGAAATAGGATCCCTAAGTGCGTAGGCATGGTGACACATGATTGCAGTTAACATTATTTATCCTAGGACCGGACTTCTAATAAAGTTTCAGGACATGTTTATATGAGCAGAATCACATAATAGCAATTTACTTAATTATTTGTCATATAGGCAGGATCTCTAAGTGAGGGCAATGAATGACGACATGCTGAAAGGAAAGCAGTATATATGAGCCTAAGTAGCATGATATCTAATGCATGGCATGTTGTACCTAAACATAGTTGCTATTGCACATTGAGAAAATAAAACTAGAAACATGGTTTCTACCCTTAATTATACTACAACATGCATATCACCCACCCATTTCACTATCCGACCCCAGAGTTGTTTACAATTAATTATTACAGACCATTGAATAGGAACTAAAAATAAGAAAATGAGAAGTTAACTATAGGTAGCCTTCATAATGGGCTCAAGTCTCCAGGTCCTCAATGCCAAGTATTATTTCACAGCCTTTCTCATAATCTGGGTGTGTCAGAGTTCACTAAGGACCTCAAGGGCTCCTGGCAGTGCTCACACCCAGATTTCACAGCTAAAATAGAGTAAGTGCAGTGTGGAATGGCCAGCCTCTGTATGTCAAAGTTCAGAGGGAGCTCAAGGGTCCCAAGGCAATGCTCACACAGAGGGGGCAGAACCTAGACTTCTAAGAGTATATGTGAGAGTGCTAGACATAGTTTTGAAAAGGTTAAGTAAGAAAATAGTTTTGAAAAGGGTAAGTGAGAAATCAGTTTTGAAGAGGGAAATTTGACTGGAATAGTTTTACAACAAAGAAGTTAAACCACCAAAAGGGCAGGAACACCAAGTTCAACATCACACAAAGGACCATGAATAGTCCAACAATCACAAGTAGGGGTAATGTGATTTGAGGGACAAATACAGAGCAAGTAAGGGTAAGCATGTAGCAGGCAGAAACATATATTGGCATGCAATTAGAAGCTCCTAAGGGTTCAGAGGATCAGGGGTACAGTAAAGTACCAGATTAGATTAACATATCAATACCAAACAATTAAGACCATGATCAAACTAATGTACCAGGGTCTTAAAAGTTAGAGGGGATTCAGGGTCTTAGTTACATGTTGAACAACATAATAGTAACTAGAAGCAGATTAGAAATAAAATAAATTGCAACAGTAATAGAAACATGTTGGTTTGAGGACTTAAATTTGTATTAGAACATACCAGTGGAGTGAAAAACCAGAAACACAAAGCAGGAAGTAAGATATGCACAATAGTTAGCCATGGCTTGCAGCCGGCTAACTTAGAATAGTAGTAACTAACACATAAAAGAGAGAGAGTAGAGAGTTTTTTAGTTGTGAGAGAGAGAGAGTTGAACAGATTTGTTGTTCTGTTTTTCTTAATGAAAGGGTAGTGTATCTATATAGTTTGAAAATAAATGGTAAATAAGGTAGGAATCAAAGTTAATTCTTAATTAAGGGACTGAGTATCAATTAATGTAAAATCAGTATAGGCATCCCTTAATTGAAGGGGTTAAGTTCAAACGGTTAGTAGGCAAATAACAAATAAGGAAAGTTCCCATATGTGACTGCATATAGAATATAAGGAAATAACTTAGCATAGTACAAGTATAGGACATGCAATTGAGGCTAGGTTAAGAATATTTCAATTAAGGAAATAATATAAGAGTCCATGTGACAGCATAGTTGACCAAAATAAGGCAAGAAAATAATTTAAAGGTTGTAAATCAGTAAGGAAATCATCACAAAAGATCAATGAGAGGTTCAGTTACAGGAAATTAGGGGTTTAAGCAGGAGTAATGTTGATTCCTGTGAGTACACGAAGTAAACACACAATAGGACAGGAAAATCGGAGATTCAAGTAGAAATCACATAGAATCAGGGATTAAATACTAGCACACAGTAAATGATTAAAGGATTAACAAACGAACATGATATCACAGGGAGAATCAAAAAGTCAAAAACCCTAATGACTGTAGCAGCAAGAAATCACATAGGATTAGAGATTCATCTAAACAAAACAATAACAACTAGAGGGATTAAATAGATCAACTACAGCATAAGCAGAAGAAGCCAAAATCAAGAACCCTAATGAGCAAAAATAGGATAAAAATCATAGAAAACTCAGGACGTATTCATAAGAGACAGACACATATACAAATCAAAAGAGTAGATCAATAAAGGGAAACCTAAGATTGTAATACAGTGTTAAAACTAAAGTTTTAACATAATAAACTATGAAAAAGAGATTTTAACAGAAACCGTTTAAAAATACGAGAAGAATCTCAGAAGAACCCTTAAACTTGAAGAAATCGTTTTTGCAGAAAGGTTTTTTAGAAACCCTAGTTGGAAAACAAAAAATCGTTTTATGAAAAATGGAAAACCCTTAAAGAAAACATCAAAACAACTTGAAATATGTATAGATTTGTTAAAGATCTAGAAATATTTGAGGTTTTAGAAGTTAGGGTTTCGAAGAGAGAACCCAAAGAGGAGAGAAAAGCTCAAGGTTTTACCGGTTTCCACCGGAAAGTGTAAGAACCTTACTCGGCCGGCCATGGGTAGCCGGAAAATGGCATGAAGGATCATAGGTAGGAGTTGAACCACCATTCACTTGAGGGCCTCATGGCAGTGTCAAACCAGCATTGGGTAAGATATAGGCCATGAGTGATGAGAGGTCATGATTTCCGGCAAGAGAGATGGCCGGAGAAAATGGAAGGTGGAAGGTTCTAGAGAGAACCAGAGATAGAGAGAGGGAGATAGAGAGATGGTTGAGAGAGAATGGGAACCGCGGAAATGAATGAGGGGGGTAGTCATTAGGGGTTAAATTAGGAAGGGGCAGATCTGGGCCGTTGATTTGAAATAATCAACGGCTCAGATTGCATAGGGGAATTGGGTCGGGTAAGATAGGGATTGGGCTTGGGTATTGGGTTATGTAATTGGGCTGGTTTCAATAGGCTGAAATTGAATTAAAATTGGGCTATAATTTAAATAGGGAGGGGCTAATTGTTAAATACCCAATTAAATAGATAAATAATTAATAGAAATGGCTAATAATTGCATAAAAATAAATTAAGCTTAAATAGGTGGAATTAAGGTAATTAATTAATATAGAAAAATATAAAATGAAAAATTATTGAATTAAATGGTATAAAATGTACAATTAGGCCATGGCTACAAACTTATTGTAATTATGGCCAACTAATGCCAAATTGACTAATTTGTGAAATAATCAAATCCTAATAGGATTTAAAATGATATATTGATGGAAGCTCGGAAAATGAGATGATACATCCCGCATTTTCGTATGTTAAAATTATGTCGTAAGTCAATCGATGTGAGTTCGGGAATGAGATAATTTTGGAGATTATAAGCATTATGCTATTTCAAACAAGTGATGAGTAAATTCGTGAATGTGAGAGGGTAAGAAAATCGAAGAAAATAAATTTCGTCGAAGTTTGATATTTTGGAATAAAATACGGATCGAGCTAAAATACCCGATATTTATGGACTAATACCATACAAGGTACCACATGACCATGATTGTACGGTGTAAGAAGTATGTTAAGAGTGAGTAGTATTTTAAGTAATTTGAGATAATTGTTAATTATGTGGATTATTGATTAATGGGGGAATTAGCAAGTTAATAGATATTAGTGGGTAATTAATTAATAATGTTGGATAAAACCAAGTTAAGACTAACGTGGCAACACCCTTCCTTTGTCATTTGATGACTCTTGCAAGAGATATAAATGTGTCACGCTTGAAGGAATTAGGTGCCACTATGCTAGAGATGTGGGTCCCACCCAATAATCAAAGATAACATTCCTAATTCTCTTCTAATCTCTTAAGAACAGGAACATAGTAACGTTAAAGAGTTCAGCCAAGATTCTTTATTCTTTCTAAATATTATTTCTATTCTTTTAAGGAAAGAGTTCAACAAAGATCATTTTCCAAAATCTCTTTACATAGCAACGTATTGCTAAGTGCTTAAGGATTAGTTTCGGCCAAGATTTTCTTTACATAGCAATGTGATTGCTTCGAGCTTTTCATACGACTTGTTTGTGTTTTGTCGCAATTAACGTGTATTAGAGGATTGTCAAGAGAATCAACTCAGGTATGTTAAGACTATCCCTTCTTTCTTTTGGCATGGTCCAAATTATACTGAAGAAACGACCAAATACACAATTTCTATAAATTATTCTATTCATAGCAATAGTAGGGGTGTCTATATTCTTGATTCCCCATGAGAATTATTAGTATCTTCTATTCATGGGTCTCGAAAATACGTATGTTGGTAAAGGTTATTACATGATACCGAGAGATTTTATTGACGTATTTCATATGCATTTCATGCATTTACATATGCACATTGACCCATGACCAGATGGCATTATATACGCGTATATATGTAAATATATATAGGATATGGGAAAAGGTTACGGCGTTATATACGCTTCACCACCTGATCAGCTGGTATATGATGATGATGTTGCCCACAGTGGCTGAAATATAGTTCAAACGGCGTTATATACGCATATATATATGTATGTATATTCAAACAGCGTTATATACACGTATATATGTATGTATATATATGTATATGGGATATGGGAAAGGTTATGGTGTTATATACTCACCACCACCTGATCAACTGGTATACGATGATGATTTTTCCCACAGTGGCCGATATGATATGATGGGATGCCCTCAGAGGCTGATGATGCTATGAAACATGTACCTATGCACGCCATGACATTCATATGCATATGCATGACGCTAAAAGTCATTTATGATTTACAAAGCTATTCAGGCTTACATGTTTAGTCATATGCTCTATATTTTTTCCATGTCTCTTATATACTTATTTATGTGCCTTACATACTCGGTACATTATTCGTACTGACGTCCCTTTTGCCTGGGGACGTTGCGTTTCATGCCCGCAAGTCCCCATAGACAGGTCGAGAGCTCTCCAAGTAGGCTATCAGCTCAGCAGAAGATGTTGGTGCGCTCCATTTGCTTCTGAGTCGCTTGTTTGGTTAGTATGATTTAGACGGGTATTGTTTGGTATGGAAAGTCTCTATCCCGACCTTTATGACATTTATGTACTCTTAGAGGTTGTAGACATATGTCGTATACGTGGAAGATTGTACGGCCTTGTCGGCCTATGTTTTGAGTTTATAAATGATTATGTTGGCCTATTAGGCTTGTATGTCACGTGCATATGATGATGTAATAAGAATGATACGTTACGTGGGTACCGGCCGAGTAAGATACCGGGTGCCCGTCGCCGCCCATCAGTTTGGATCATGACAGGATTCCTCCGCTGTGGAAGAAATATTTGGACGATCTCCGAAATATGAGTTTCTGAGTGGAATTCGCAAGCTCGGGGTATTCTCCCTTTTCCAAGTACTCATCGATGTCATGAAACCAAGGATTTTTGTCTGGTTCTTCTTCGACATGGGCACAGTAAGTTGGCTGATTATGGATCTTTATAGGAATAAGGTCAATGAAAATCTTGTCCGGATGTCGGATCATTGAGGACAAAGTAGCTAATACGTCGGCGAACTCATTCTGGATTCTAGGGACGTGCCGGAACTCTATCTTTGTGAACCTCTTTCTTAATTCCTGTACGTAGTGTAGATACGGAAGTATCTTGGTATTCGTTGTTGCACATTCTCCTTGTACCTGATGTATCAATAAGTCTGAATCACCGATCACTAACAGCTCCTGGACGTTCATGTCAATGTCCATATTGAGCCCCAAGATGCAGGCTTCATATTCGACCATATTGTTGGTGCAAGGGAACCTCAGTTTGGCGGATATAGGATAATGCTGACCGGTCTCTGATACTAGGACTGCTCCAATACCGACTCCCTTGAAGTTTTCCGCTCCATCAATGAACATCCTCCAACCATCATAGGATTCTGCAATATCTTCTTCTATGAATGATACCTCTTCATCAGGAAAATATGTTTTCAGGGTTTGATATCCTCCGTCTACGGGATTCTCAGCAAGATGGTCTGCTAGATCTTGTCCTTAACTGCCTTCTGAGTCATGTAAATAATGTCGAATTAGCTCAGCAGGATTTGCCACTTGGCTAGCTTGCCAGTAGGCATGGGCTTCTGAAAGATGTACTTTAATGGATCCATCCTTGATATGAGATATGTTGTGTAGGCACAGAAGTAATGCCTCAGCTTTTGTGTGACCCAAGTTAGAGCACAACAAGTACTCTCTAATAGAGAATACCGGGGCTCATATGGAGTGAAATTCTTGCTGAGGTAATAAATAGATTGTTCCTTAATTCCCGAAAGCTCCATCTAACACGGAAAGATAGAGTAACAGAGGTCTGTCTGGATCGGGTGGTACTAGAACTGGCGGTGTTGACAAATATTCCTTGATTCTATCAAAATCCTTTTGACAATCATCGGTCCACTTGGTCGCAATGTCATTCTTCAGCATTTTAAAGATTGGCTCACAGATGACTGTAGACTCTGCTATAAACCGGCTGATGTAATTAAGCCTCCCCAAGAAACTCATAATATCTTTCTTGTTCCTTGGCGGTGGTAGTTCTTGAATGGCTTTGACTTTTGACGGATCCAATTCTATTCCCTGGCGGCTTACAATAAACCCCAGCAACTTCCTAGCAGGAACCCTGAATGCACACTTCGCGGGGTTTAGTTTCAGATTGTATTTTCGCAATCTATTAAAGAACTTCCCCAAATTATCCATGTGATCAGTAGCTTTCTTTGATTTGATAATGACATCATCCACGTACACCTAGATATCCTTGTGAATCATATCATGGAATATGGTGGTCATGGCCCTCATGTCGGTGGCCCTTGCATTCTTTAGGCCGAATGGAATCATCTTCTAACAATACACTCCCCATGGCGTGATGAACGCCATTTTCTTAGCATCTTCCTCATCCATACAAATCTGGTGATAACCGACGAAGCAATCCACGAAGGACTGCAATTCATGCTGGGCGCAGTTGTCAATCAGAATGTGTATATTTGGTAAAGGGAAGTCGTCTTTCGGACTAGCCTGGTTGAGATCTCGGTAGTCGACGCAGACTCTGACCTTCCCGTCCTTCTTTGGCATAGGTACAATGTTGGCTAACCATGTCGGGTACTCCACTACCCGGAGAACTTTGGCGTTGATCTGCTTGGTAACTTATTCTTTGATTTAAAACTCATGTCGGGTTTGAACTTTCTGAGCTTTTGTTTCACCGGTGGACGCGTTGGATTGGTTGGCAGTTTGAGAGCCACAATAGACGTACTTAGACCACTCATGAAACCATACGACCGTGCAAATACGTCCTCATACTCTTTTAGAAACTCTGTGTATTCTTTCTTTTCCGATGGTGACAAATGAATGCTGATGCGAGTCTCCTTGACATTTTCTGTATCTCCCAGAATGATAACTTCAGTCTCGTCTAAGTTGGACTTAGGTTTGTTCTCAAAGTTCTCAATTTTTTGACAATCTCGTCAGGTATGTCATCTTCGTCTGAATCAATGTCCGTTTGCTGCATTGTCTCATTGCATGTCACACTCATCGGTTCATCAAGACAAGTAATAGTAATGTTGTATAAATAAAGTAATGAGAGAAGACAATAGCAATAAATATCGGATTCATAAGAGAAATTTAGAATATGCTTTGATGGATTGAATAACTGTTTTTAACATCAAAGATCTTATTGCAGAAATTGAAAAATTAAGAAAAAGGAAAATTATTTAGCAAATAAAACAGTAAATAATGCTTGTTTTAGCCTTGCTACCCCAAGGCTCGTCGGGCTTTGGTTATCTTGATAGACCAGTTCTTGAGATATGTCCCATTGCATACAGTCTGCACGGAAGGGCCTTCCTCCCTCGCCTCCTCGAGAACAACACATCAATCCATATCCTCATCCTCTAGGAATAAACTCCTCATCGATGCAAGTGCTTATTCTTCGTCTGATCCGTAAATAATGTCGGCCTACTTGAAAGTCTGCTCAAGATGAGGTATCGGCTGCTCCAAGGGGTAATAGAGACCGCGCCAAGATGGCGACCAATCATTGAATTCTTGCCAAGTGTACTCATACCCCAGACCGAAAGTGGTACCATGTTTCTTGAGTTTTATGGGCTTTGTGATCCCTTGGAGGTTCTTACCGAGCCATTTGCCTGGATTATATCCTCTCCAGTTCAGGATTCTCTCAATCTTGCTATCCCACCAGTTGTCCTTGTCGATAGCATTGACCCTCTCAATGTGGTGGTACGTTCCCCCGCCTATCTTCCTTTTTCCGTCAATCACCGGAATAGTTCGACGACTATAAATGGGGTTCTACCCTCACCATGAATAATCACCTCTTGGTGGTTCCACTCGAACTTTACCGCCTGATGTAACGTTGACTCTACGGCCCCAGCAGCATGAATCCAGGGTCGTCCCAACAATAGGTTGTAGGATGCTGGCACATTTATCACCTGGAAATCTACTTTGAACCAAGTCGGTCCCATCTGCAGACATAGACTGATCTCCCCCATGGTGGACCTCTGACAACCGTCGAAGGCTTTCACATTGATCGCTCCATCCCCTATCTCATGTAGCCCTTTACCCAATTTCTTGAGTGTTATCAACAGACAGATGTTAAGACTGGAACCTCCATCGATCAAGATCCTTGTGATGAAATGATCTTCGCATTGCACGGTGATGTGCAGTGCTTTGTTGTGCCCCAATCCTTTAGGTGGTAGCTCGTCCTCGTGAAAAGTGATTTTATGACTCTCCAGTACCTGACCTACCATATTGGCCATTTCCCCGCTAGTGATGTTGTTTGGCACATATGCTTCACTCAAAACTTTCAACAAAGCATTTCTGTGTGTTTCAGAATTCTGTAGCAAAGAGAGGATGGATATTTATGCCGGTGTCTTGTTCAGCTGGTCGATGACTGAATACTCCTTAACCTGTACCTTTCTCCAAAGGTCATCGGGACCTGTTTCAATAAGGGGAGGCTGGTTGGCAGCCTGTTTGCTTGACTCGGCCAGATGCTCAGAGGTGTAGACCCTACCAGTTCTCGTCATACCCTGTGCTGCTACAGCTTCCTCAGACCTGACCTTAACTTTCCTTCTCGCCTCGGCTGTGTAGTCCCAAGGGATAGTGTTTGAATAGAAGGGTGGCGTGGTTGACATTTCCACCGAAATTGGTGCGACCATCCTTATTTCAAACGAAATATGTGTTCGAGGTGACAAGACTGCGACCTCGAATGGTGTCGGTGCATTTGCTGGAGATACAAACTCAACTTCAATTGGAACTGGTGACTTTGCAGGTGGCGCTGCTTCAAACTCAAGTGGTATAGACATATTCACCTCAGCGTCCTCAGATGGTTGAATCTGGACCATGATCGGTTTGAGAGTGAATGCGGGTTTCTTTGGGTCATCGCGTTCTGCGATCAACCCGATTGATCCCTCGGAATCCCAATCATCTTCTATTTCAATCATATGGATACCTCTACCCTTATGGTGGGGCAAAGGATTGTCGGGGACGTTTGGAGCGGGGTCTTTTGCCACAATAATCTTGTTGTCAATGTGAGCCTGTATTTTGTCCTTCAGAGAGCAGCATTCTTCAATGGTGTGTCCTTTTATGCCGAAATGGTATGCACAAGATTTGTTCGGGTTAACCCACTAAGAAAGGTTCTCAGGGGTGGCAGCAGGGATAGGTGTGACATAACCAGCAGCTTTGAGCTTCTCATACAGCTGGTCAATGGGCTCGGCTATGGTGGTGTATTGCTTCGGAGGGCGGCGATCAAAATTGGGACAAGGTCTAGGGAAGTTTTGGCGTGCAGGGGATGATTGGTAATGGGATGGATGGGAATTATAAGTGTGGTAAACCGGAGCGGGTTGTGAGTACCTGAGTGAAGCAGGTTGATATGTGGGCGGTGGAGCTTAGTAGTTCGGTGAGGATGCTTGGTAGGAAGGTGGTAGAGCTTGGTAGTTCAGGGTTGGCTTGTATGTGAGTGGAGGTGTTGGATAAGTTTGGTATTTTAGTGGGGACTTGGCTCTTTGTGAAATCATTACGGCTCCCACGTCTCTCTTCTTAGACACACCACCGGACTGTAAAGCCTTGTTAGTGGCTTGCAAGGCTTCAAAATTTTTAACCATACCGCTTTTAATACCTTCTTCAATTTTCTCACCCAATTTGATGATGTCGGAGAACTTGTGGCCTTCAACCATCATTAACCGTTCATAATACTGCGGGCCCTGAGCCCGGACAAAGAACTTGTTCATCTGCTCTTCCTCTAGAGCAGCTCTGACTTTAGCGGCTTCAGACCTCCAGCGAGTATCATACTCGCGAAAGGTTTCTGTGGGTCTGTTCTTCAAATTTTGAATGTAGAACACATCTGGTGCATTCTCTGTGTTGAATCTAAACCTGTCCATAAAATCAGACGCCATGCTTACCTAGTTTGACCATTTCTTGGGGTCTTGGCTGATGTACTAAGACAGTGCGTCTCCCTTCAAACTCCTCATGAACAGATTCATGCGGTTTCTTTTATCCTTCCCAACGGCAATCAATTTGTCGCAATAGGTCCTCAGATGGACTCTCGGATCACCAGTACCGTCAAACATTTCGAACTTTAGAGGTTTGTACCCCTCGGGCAGTTCGACATCAGGTTGGATACAAAGGTCTTCATAATTCAATCCTTCAATTCCTTTGGTTCCTTCAACACCCTGGACTCGGCTGGTCAGTTTCTTAAGCTCCTCGGCCAGGTTCCGGATAAGTAACTCCTTTCCGTCAGACTCGGATGCCTGTGAGATAGGCGGAGTGGAGTGGGTCATGGTTTCCACATAGATGGGTTTGTTATAGGTGTGGAAATTGTCCTTTGTGGGGTTTTGAGGTTCTGGGATGAGTAGTGCAGTGTTATTTGAGGTGTGGCAAGCATTGCATTGCATCGGGAGAGTTTGGTTCTTTGGGGGAGTAACGTGATGGTGAGGTGCGGGATGATTTTGCTGTCCTGGGATATTTTGTAAAGGTGCGGGGTTTTGAGCATTTGGAAGGTTGACGTCGGAGACTTGATCAAGTTCTTCCTGAAACTTCAACAATTTCTGTTCAAGTGGTGACATGTTTTCATGCAGGACCTGAATACCTCGGCCATCAGTGGCCTCTGCCCGTTCAATCATATTCTCCTTTCTGGTGCCGCTGGACTCTTCCATCTTACTTTTGCCTTTGTCTTTTCCCTTAGGAGGAATAGGAGGAGGAGTAGGTGGAGGGCCCTTGGATCTTGTGCGATAGGCTAATAATGCCAGAATGCCCGAACTAACCTTTGGGGAGGGGAGTAAGAAAAAGAAATAAAAAAAAAAGGTAACCAAGTCAGTTAGGATTATGAAAAGAATATTGCGCTATTTAAACACATAATGCGGAAATGTAAAGCGCGTCCTAAGTGGGGAACCTCTTTGTGCCCGAGGTAGGCCTAGCAATAAATTTATTTGGAGAACATAAAATGCTAAATGCCTCATTTTATTGATAGACCAAATCCCAAAACGATAGATGAAAAATAAAAGTCACTAATGGCCATTGGCCTTATTACATTGATAGAAAAATAAAGACACTCCTATCTACTTGGTCCCAGAAGGACCTTCCCCAGGCTCGGCATTCTTGCTTTCCTTGTTTAGTTTTCCCAGCTCGCGAACTACCAGCAACAGGTAGGTTCTGGCTAGGTATCCCCTTGCAGCTCTCTCAGCCTTCTGACAATCTTCGACTTTTTTGATGAACTTTTCTTCCAGCTCCACTATACCTCGTTCTAAGTACCCCCAGCCTCTTGTTAGCGTTGATAGCCATGTCTTTCCATTCCTCGATCAGATTCTTGTTGGACTCATGTATCTTGTGGTGGTCATCTTCATATTCCCGGATCCTTTTGCGCAGTTAGTTGTATTTGACTTGTGCCTCGGCCCTTTCATCTATAACCTTGTGACCGTACCCCGGCTTGCTCTAGCCACCCAAATCCTCTTCTAACCAACCAAGATAGAAAGGGGTACAACCGGCATGATATTTGTCTGGCTCGATGGTGTCTTTCTCAAGTATAATATTGCAGTGCCACAGGTGCTGAGCTTGGCACTTGTGAGGACTATCATTATTTTGAAAGTCAGCTCGAACATGGCTCATCTTCTAGACCCTAGGGATGACTTGCTTCCTTCCTGCTTGCCTCATAACTCGAAGAGGGACAAATGGGTATGTCCCCCTTAGACCAATCAGTATCAGAAATGATGCATCTCGGGATCGAATGATGAACTCATCTGCCGGAAACCATTCAAACATCTATTGAACCTGGTCTTCTGTCAAGTTATCAGAAATCTCAACCCATCCCTCGGCATTTTCATGCTGAGTAAACATGTCGAGGAAATAATTCATTTGCTTTGGTTGATGGATAGCGATGTGGTCATCCCATATTCTTGGTGAATGTCTTGTCGGTATTCGCCTCTTTGGAGATGTACCATGAGCCAGAGTTGAAGTAATAAATTGCAACCTTCGAAATGCTTTGCTCCTTGTTGACACCTTTCTAAGGCCTGATATATGTCTGCAACGATCATGGGCACAATGCTGAAGTCTTGCCCATCTACCCCTTCCATTATGGTCTTAGTCACCATGGCTAGCCTGGTATGGATCCTTTCCTTCTTCATCGGGAACACGATCAAACCCAAAAATCAAACCATAAACACGAACACTCGGCGATGGCCGTGTCCCAGAGAGGTGATAACGAACTCGTCATGGTAGGTACGGTATGATTTGCTGTAGCCATACATTTCGTACAAGTAGTCAAAAGGAATGTACGAATCCTCCAAACATACCAATTCTACATCCTTTTTCAGGCCTATCATTTTGAGGAAACTTTTGCCTATGCAGTTCTCAGGCATCAACAACCCTGGAGTTTCCCATACTAGGTTATCCAACCCTCATATCTCTTCTATCAAAGGCATCATTTTGATGTTCCCAAAGAGGAACACGGACCATTCACGATCCCAGAACAAGGTAGCAGCCTCTATTATCATTTTGTTAGGCTGGATTTCCAGGAGAAATGGTAGGTTACCCAAGTGTTTCCTGACGATAGCTTTGTCTCTAGAGAGCAGATCCTCCCACCAACTCAGTAGTCTTTGGTGGATATTGGAGACCATGCCAAAAATGGGGACTTCGTGCCTCATTTTTCTGCAAAGAAAACAAGGTTAGGCCCTTACCCCCACCGGACTCGACTATTTATCATCAATAATTAGCAGGAATCATTTAGTTCTCCAAAAAAATGCACAGAACGTGAGGGCGTCCGTTTGGGTTTAGGGAAACCCGGTGGACTTTTGGATAAGGCTATCTTAAAAGCTATCATGCGGATGACACTTTAGCTTGACTAGGTTTGACCATGATGCATGAAACAGTGCGACAGAGTAAGGTTTCTATAGGGTTTTAGACCGGTACCCTTGAGTGGACAACTCAAGGAGGAAAGGCACGGAACCATTGACTGCACCGCCGATCGACTAGTTTTACCGCAAATAAGCCTTTCCGAATTTAGTGGGTAATGATATAGGATGAGCGAAACCACTCATCAAGCGTTGCTATAGTATTTTATTTGGCACGAGTGGAGTATGAATGTTGAGCATGATTATGCAATAATAAGTATTAAAACAAGTTGTCGGGTATTTGCACGTTGAAGAAAGCGGTAAAAACAGCAGTAATGATTTAAAGCAGTTACAAAAGAAAACAAAGAGACATGTAAGTTTCGTCTTTGAAGAAAAGTAAATACCTGAAGTAAACAATTAATTGCATGTAAAGGGAATAGGAAAGGGTGCAGGTAAAAAATAAAGGCAGAAATTCATGAAACAATTTGAAATGGTAAAAGCTTGGATATCCCCAGCTGAGTCGCCATGTTGTCGCGCCCCCCTTTTTCCCAAGCGCTCCTTTCGGGGCCGGTTGAAAGGGGTTTATGACATTGGTTGAGACAACTCATTACTTTTGGGAAAGGGGTTTGCATATTTTTAAGAGTCGCCACCTAACAATTTTAACGGTGCGTTAGGGCACCTAAGGGATTCAACTACAACTACATTGCTAACCGGAGATTGGGTAAGGGCTTGAAATTATCCTAAGGAGATGGTGTTAGGCACCCCTCAAGATCCACAAGTGTGGTTCCCGGCCAAATGGTTTCTGTGAATTTCTACAATTAGCAAATAACAAGTAAAGGCTCAAATAAGAGGGGATTTAAGTCTTAAGTATGCTGATGTTTGAAAATAGTAAAGAATGTTAGATTTTGAAAGCGTTACGATCTAAGCATATAAAGGGTATCCTAGGTTTATAATAATATGGATCACATCAATGCAATCCCCGGTAATCACTCCTCGAAGAGGGGATACACGTGGTATTAGTGCACCGGTCATCATATCCATATCTACCCTTCCCACCCTGCAAGGTTATTAAAAATGAGTGTTGGTCTCGTCCTCTGTTGCATGTTGTTACCCGTCCCTTCCTATCAGTCCTGGAGGAAATTAGGCACCCCTATCCTAAAGGGAGGTGCTAGGCAGACCCTAAGGTTTTAAAGGTAAAAATTCTAGGGCGACAGATAACAAAACAAGTATGACTGCAGATAAAGAGAAAGCATGGAAAGCAGATAAAGGCTCAAGTATTCCTCCACACACAGTACACATAAACAACATGTCTCATACAAAACTAGAGTCCATATTAATTCAGAATCATAAAGCATGGTATCTGGGTGATAACACAAGCACAAATTTATTGCATAACTCAGAGAGGAAGTCTTAATCAGGCTTGCCTACTGGTTTTAAGCATGCTGGCAGTTAAACATGATCACAAAGACAATTCTGATTTTTTTTTAAGTTGATTACCTAAGGCTTGCCTAGGTGTAGGATACATGCAATTCTAGGTATTAATGATGTGCAAGGACTAATTACAGTTGTTTAGAACAGGGAACTGTTTTAGATATCTGTATTTTGACTAAGTGCAGTTAAATGAGTACGATCATATAGCATGATGTATAATGCAGCATGATGCATAATAACTTAAACATGATTTCTAAATGCACATAGAATCACAGCATTATGCACAGTTTCAGGAATAGCATAGGTGATATATTTTTTAATGTTGTTTACCTAGAAACAGGATCCCTAAGTGCGTAGGCATGGTGAGACATGATTGCAGTTAACATTATTTATCCTATGACCGGACTTCTAATGAGTTTCAGAACATGTTTATATGAGCAGAATCACATAATAGCAATTTACATAATTATTTGTCCTATAGGCAGGATCTCTAAGTGAAGGCAATGAATGATGACATATTGAAAGGAAAGAAGTATAAATGAGCCTAAGTAGCATGATATATAATGCATGGCATGTCGTACCTAAACATAGCTTCTATTGCACATGGAGAAAATAAACCTAGAAACATGGTCTCTACCCTTAATTATAATACAGCATGCATATCACCCACCCATTTTCACTATCCGACCCCAGAGTTGTTTATAATTAATTATTATAGACCATTGAATAGGAACTAAAAATAAGAAAATGAGAAGTTAACTATAGGGAGCCTTCATAATGGGCTCAAGTCTCCAGGTCCTCAATGCCAAGTATTATTTCACAACCTTTCTCATTATCCGGGTGTGTCAGAGTTCACTAAGGACCTCAAGGGCTCCTGAGCAGTGCTCACACCCAGATTTCATAGCCAAAATAGAGTAAGTGCAGTGTGGAATGGCCAACCTCTGTGTGTCAAGTTTCAGAGGAAGCTCAAGGGTCCCAATGCAATGCTCACACAGAGGGGGCAGAAACTAGACTTCTAAGAGTATATGTGAGAGTGCTTGACATAGTTTTGAAGAGGTTAAGTAAGAAAACAACTTTGAAAAGGGTAAGTGAGAAAACAGTTTTGAAGAGAGAAACTTGATTGGAATAGTTTTATAACAAAGAAGTTTAACCACCAAAAGGGCAGGAACACCAAGTTCAACATCACACAACGGACCATGAATAGTCCAACAATCACAAGCAGGGGTAATGGGATTTGAGTGACAAATACAGAGCAAGTAAGGGTAAGAATGTAGCAGGAAGAAACACATATAAGCATGCAATGAGATGCTCCTAAGGGTTCAGAGGATCAGAGATACAGTAAAGTACCGGATTAGATTAACATATTAATACCAAACAACTAAGACAATGATCAAACTAATGTACTAGTCATAGGCATGGGGATTCACATAAGAAGCAGGTGCTAAGTATACAGAAACATGCTGGTCATTTACAAGTATAGCATAACTTAAAAGGTAGAGGGGATTCAGGGTCTTAGTTACATGTTGAACAACATAATAGTAAATAGAAGCAGATTAGAAACAAAATAAATTGCAACAGTAATAGAAACATGTTGGTTTGAGGACTGAAATCGGAATTAGAACATACCAGTGGAGTGAAGAAAGAAGAAACACAAAGCAGGAAGTAAGAGATGCACAATAGTTAGCCTTGGCTTGAAGCCGACTAACTTAGAATAATAGTAACTAATACAGAAAAGAGAGAGAGCAGAGAGTTCTTTAGTTGTGAGAGAGAGAGAGAGTTGAACAGATTAGTTGTTCTATTTTTTTTAATGAAAGAGTAGTGTATATATATAGTTTGAAAACAGATGGTAAATAAGGTAGGAATCAAAGTTAACCCTTAATTAGGGGATTGAGTATCAATCAATGTAAAATCAGTATAGGTATCCCTTAATTGAAGGGGTTAAGTTCAAACTGTTAGTAGGCAAATAACAAATAAGGAACGTTCCCATATGTGACTGCATATAGAATATAAGGAAATAACTTAGCATAGTACAAGTATGTGACATGAAATTGAGGCTAGGTTTAGAATATGTCAATTAAGGAAATAATATAAGACTCCGTGTGATACCATAGTTGACCAAAATAAGGCAAGAAAATAATTTAAAGGTTGTAAATCAGTAAGGAGATCATCACAAAAGATCAATGAGAGGTTCAGTTACAGGAAATTAGGGGTTTAAACAGGAGTAATGCTGATTCCTGTGAGTACACGATGTAAACACACAATAGGATAGGAAAATCGGAGATTCAAGTACAAATCACATAGAATCAGGGATTCAATACTAGCACACAGTAAATGATTAAAGGGATTAACAGACGAACATGATATAAAAGGGAGAATCAAAAAGTCAGAAACCCTAATGACTGTAGCAGCAAAAAATCACATAGGATTAGAGATTCATCTAAACAAAACAGTAACAACTAGAGGGATTAAATAGAGCAACTAAAGCATAAGCAGAAGAAGTCAAAACCAAGAAACCTAATGAGCAAAAATAGGATAAAAATCATAGAAAACTCAGGACGTATTCATAAGAGACAGACACATATACAAATCAAAAGAGTAGATCAATAATGACAAACCTAAGATTATAATACAGTGTTAAAACTAAAGTTTTAAAATAGTAAACTATGAAAAAGAGATTTTAACTGAAACCTTTTAAAAATACGAGAAGAATCTCAGAAGAACCCTTAAACTTGAAGAAATCGTTTTTGCATAAAGGTTTTTTAGAAACCCTAGTTGGAAAACAAAAAATCGTTTTATGAAAAATAGAAAACCCTTAAAGAAAATAAAACTTGAAATATGTATAGATCTGTTAAAGATCTAGAAAGATCAGAGGTTTTAGAAGTTAGGGTTTCGAAGAGAGAACCCAAAGAGGAGAGAAAAGCTCAAGGTTTTACCGGTTTCCACCGGAAAGTGTAAGAACCTTACTCGGACGGCCATGGGTAGCCGAAAAATGGCATGAAGGACCATAGGTAGGAGTTGGACCGCCATTCACTTGAGGGCCTCGGGTTAGTGTCAAACCAGCACGGGGTGAGATATAGGCCATGAGTGATAAGAGGTCATGATTTCTGGCGAGAGGGATGGCCGGAGAAAATGGAATGTGGAAGGTCCTAGAGAGAACCATAGATAGAGAGACAGTTGAGAGATAATGGGAACCGGGGAAATGAATGGGGGGTAGTCATTAGGGGTTAAATTAGGAAGGGGGAGATCTGGGCCGTTGATTTGAAATAATCAACGGCTCAGATTGCATAGGGGAATTGGGTCGGGTAAGATAGGGATTGGGCTTGGGTATTTGGTTATGTAATTGGGCTGGTTTCAATAGGCTGAAATTGAATTAAAATTGGGCTATAATTTAAATAGGGAGCGACTTAATTGTTAAATACCCGATTAAATAGATAAATAATTAATACAAATAGCTAATAATTGCATAAAATTAAATTAGGCTTAAATAGGTGGAATTAAGGTAATTAATTAATATAGAAAAATTAAAAATGAATAATTATTGATTTAAATGGTATAAAATGTACAATTAGGCCGTGGTTGTAAAATTATTGTAATTATGGCCAAGTAATACCAAATTAACTAATTTGTGAAATAATCAAATCCTAATACGATTAAAACTGATATATTGAGCTGGGAAATATTTTGAAATTATTTATAATACAATTTATGAATAATTATTGAATATAAAAATATTGAATAAATTGGAAAAGAATTTAATAAAAATATGAAAAATTACGGAAAAATAGCAGTTATTATAAAGAGTGATTTTGAAGGTATATATGCAAATTTTAAAATAGTTTGAGAAAAAATTGGGTATCAACAATAGGATTCGATGTAAGGGCCAAAGGCTCAAATAAAGCCTGCCCGCATAGACTGCTCGAACCCTGATGCAAAGCATGTACACATACATCCTTATTATGCACAAGAATAAAGAGAAGTCTCTTCCTTAAAATTATCTTATATTTTAAAATTTTCTTATTTACATTCCTTAAAGAATTTTCTAGGGGCTAGTTACTACAAAGGGTTAGAGTTAATCCATTAGGATTACAAAAGAGTTTATTTTGTAAGTCCGTTGGGCTTAGAGGTTTTAGTGAAGATTTGAGCAAATCCTACTGAGGAGTAGGTCGTGATTTTTTCACCTTTTGAGCCAGGTGTTTTCCACGTAAAAATCCCTGTGTTTTTACTTTACTACTTTTTATTATTCCGCAACAGTAGTAGTTGGAACACGAAGAAGAACCAGGTTCTTCTACTGAGACAACACTCGAAAATTGGGTACCACACAAAGTAACCTATCTTCTTGTGTGGTACTGAAGTCTAAAACATCAGTTGGTATCAGAGTGGGTTATCCTTGAAAGGCTAACACCTTGGAGAAGATCAAGATGAGTGAACCACCTGGAAATTGGGAAGGTCAACCAACTGCAAGGCCACCACTCTTCAATGGCCAGTACTACTCATGGTGGAAAAATAGGATGAAGGATCACCTAATTGGAGAAGACTATGAACTCTGGGACATAGTCACTGATGGTCCTCTAGCTACCATGATGAAGACTGCTGAAGGTATAGATATACCAAAGACAAGATTTGATTGCACTGTTGAGTATCTAAAGATATCAGAGAAGGAACAGGAGGAAGGAACAGGTTCAACCCAAAACAAACACAACAAAGGCTATGGTTGTTGCTTGGGGGGAAAGTTCATATGAAGAATCTGAAGATGGGAAGACTGAAGATCAGGCACTCATGGCAATTGGAGAATCTGACAAGGGATCACATGAAGAACCAGAGGTAAGTATCTCTCATCTTAAAAATAAAGTAAAGTTCCTATCTAAGGAAAAACTCTCTGAGTTGCTACTTGATTTTATAGATGATTTTGACGAAACAACCAAAGAGAAGGATCAACTATCTAAAGAATGTGCAATGCTAAAAGAAAAATGCATAAACCTAGAAATCAGAGTCAGTGAATCTGAAAAGAAAAACACTGACATGTTGAACAAGGTTCATCCTCTTGAAACTGAGATTCTAGAACTAAAATCTGAAAACTTAAAGCTAAAGCTAGGATCAAGTAAAAAGGTTGTTGATCATTCTCATATCATGTTAGAAGAAAACATAGGAAAATTAAAAGATAAGATGTATGCCAAGGACGAACAAATAAGAACTCTTAATGAACAACTTGGCAAAGTCAAACATGAATTAGATCGAACCTGTAAATGGAATAAATCCTCTGACGCCCTGATATGGCTTCAAGAGAATCATAGTAGCAACAGGAGAGGGATTGGCTTTGGAAGTCAATTGCCCAAGTGGGATCCCAAAAACAAGTATCTCACTCTTCCTGAGAATAAAATCTGCACCCATTGTGGTAAGACTGGGCACTACAAATATGAGTGTACTGCAAAAGAGCAGGCCAGTCGAAAAAAAATGAGAGGTTTGTAAAAGGAAAAAACTGGCTGTCAAATTAGGCCAGGAAAAATTTGATCCATCCATTCTCTCATAGAAAAGGACCCAAACTAGTTTGGGTTCTTAAGACTAACCTTTGATTCCTTTTGTAGGTTCAAGTGAGAGGAGGGAGCCAGATTTGGTTCTTGGATAGTGGCTGCTCAAAGCATATGACTGGGAACATGGAACAGTTCCTTTCACTTGAAAGTCTCAAAGGAGGAAATGTCTCCTTTGGAAACGGAAAGAAAGGTGAAATCATTGGGGTTGGTAAGGTAGGTAAGGATGATACACGATCCATTGAACATGTGTATCTAATAGATGGCTTGAAATATAGCCTGATCAGTGTATCACAACTGTGTGACAGAGGTAACCTGGTTGCTTTTACTTCCACAAAATGTTTTGTGATTAACCTGCTTACTGACAAGATTGTTTTGCAGGGAAAAAGAATGAATAACATCTATGTCATAGACTTGTCCACACTGTCTGAAAATGAACTCACTTGCCTAAGTGTGTTGGACAGTGATCCCCTCCTGTGGCACAAACGACTTGGTCATGCGAGTCTAACTCAGCTTAACAAACTAGTCTCTAAGGACTTAGTGGTAGGACTTCCTAACATTAAGTTCAAGGAGGACAAAGTTTGTGAGGCATGTGCCAGGGGGAAGCAGGTAAGGTCCTCTTTCAAAAGTAAGAAAATAGTCAGTACCACCAGGACGTTGGAACTGGTTCATATGGATCTATGTGGTCCTATGAGAACTCTGAGTAGAGGTGGTAAGAGATATGTGATGGTGCTAGTTGATGATTTTTCAAGGTTCACTTGGACTTTATTCCTGGCATCTAAGGATGAGGCATTTGATATGTTCACCTCAATTGTCAAGAAAAATCAAAATCAATTGGGAAATGAACTGGCATCAATAAGATCTGACCATGGTACTGAATTTGAGAATATTAAGTTTGCTGAGTTCTTCGATGAACATGGTGTTTATCATAACTTTTCTGCTCCTAGAACTCCACAGCAAAATGGGTTGTTGAAAGGAAAAACAGAACTCTTGAATACATGGCAAGAACCATGCTCCTATCTAGCAAACTACCTCACAGCTTCTGGGCTGAAGCAATAAATAATGATTTCTACATAATCAATAGATGCATGACTAGACCTCTAGTAAAGAAAACTCCCTATGAATTACTTAAAGGGAGAAAGCCCAACATATCCCACTTTTGGGCCTTTGGATGCAAGTGTTTTGTACACAATAATGGCAAAGATTCCCTAGGAAAATTTGACCCCAGAAGTGATGAGGGAGTATTCTTGGGATATTCATCACATAGTAAAGCTTATAAAGTGTATAATAAAAGAACTATGTGTGTAGAAGAAAGTATACATGTTGTCTTTGATGAAACTAACATTCTTGCTGAGAGACAGGAACCTGAAGATGAGGAGCTTGAACTGGTAAGAAGCACTGATCACACTGAAGCAAGCATGAAAGGTGGAACATGTGATGGGCCAAGTTCAACTACCCTAAGCATCATGATAGGGGGAACTCAACATATGCAACCTGGCCCTGATCCTGCTCTACAACAACAAGATATCATGGAATCATCTAGGAATGAACAACTGGTACTTAATCCACACAGATATCAGAGTTCTCACCCTCTTGAGAACATTATAACAGATTGGCATCTGGAATCAAGACAAGATCATCCTTGAAAAATCTATGTGCATTTGATGCCTTTCTATCCATGATCGAACCAATGAACATTATGGAAGCCCTGCAAGATGTTGATTGGGTAAATGCCATGCAAGAAGAGCTGAATCATTTTGAAAGAAGTCAAGTATGGCACTTGATACCCAGTCCATTGGATAGATCTGTAATTGGCACCAAGTGGGTCTTCAGGAACAAGCTCGTTGATGATGGAACTGTTACAAGGAATAAGGCAAGATTAGTTGTTCAAGTATATAGTCAAGAAGAAGGAATTGACTATGATGAGACATTTGCCCCTGTGGCAAGACTGGAGGCAATCAGACTTCTTATAGCATTTGCTGCACACATGGAATTCACTCTTCATCAGATGGATGTTAAGAGTGCCTTTCTAAATGGCTATCTGAAGGAAGATGTATTTTTCAAGCAGCCTCCAGGTTTTGAAAGCAAGGAGTCACCTGATCACGTATACAAACTCGACAAGGCTCTATATGGTTTCAAACAGGCACCAAGAGCATGGTACGAAAGATTCTCAAAATTCCTGCTAGAACCTGGGTACAAACGAGGAAAAATTGATAGTACCTTATTCTTAAGGGAAAAAGGTAAAGATCTTCTGGTTGTGCAAATATATGTGGATGATATCATATTTGGAGTGACTTTTGAGAAATTGAGTAAGGAATTTGCTATGCTAATGGGAAGTGAGTTTGAGATGAGTATAATGGGTGAGATAAACTTTTTCATAGGCTTGCAAATTAAGCAAAGNAATGGAAGACTCAAAAGAAATAGACACTCCCATAGCCACAACTACAAAATTGGATGTGGATGAACCTGGTTCATTTGTTGATCAGAAGCTTTATAGAGGGATGATTGGGTCTCTATTGTATCTCACTGCCAACAGACCTGATATTGTGGTCAGTGTGGGATTGTGTGCTAAGTTTTACGAAAATCCAAAGGATTCCCACCTCACTGCAGTAAATAGAATTTTGATATATTTGAAAGGCACCACTGATTTATGCCTTTGGTATTCTAAAGGTAGTAATTTCGACCTTGTAGGATATGCTGATGCTGATTATGCAGGATTCCTGGTTGACAGGAAAAGTACTTCGGGTATGGCTCACTTTTTGGGTTCATGCCTTGTGTCTTGGGAAACCAAGAAACGAAATTCAGTAGCCTTGTCTACTACTGAGGCTAAATATGTGGCTGCAGCCTCATGATGTTCCCAGTTGTTATGGATAAAACAACAACTCATGGACTTCTGTATTGATGTGGGATGCATTCCTATATTTTTTTATAACACTAGTGCTATTAGTATGACGAAGAACCCGGTCCATCACAAAAGGACTAAGCACATAGATGTTAGACACCATTTCCTAAGGGATAACTATGAAAAAGGAATGATCTCAATCGAATTTTGTGCTACTGATCATCAAACTGCTGATATATTCACTAAAGCACTTAGCAGGGAGCATTTTTAGAGAAACAGGCTGGAATTAGGGATGATTAAGATTACCTGATTAAAGAGAAGGAAATTTTTTATATAAATAAATTTTTGGCTAGAAAATTTTAATTAGGTACTTAATCAGATTAATAATTGCTCAGCATTATGTCTTTATTGCCATACTCATATGCCATGTATTAATATGATTCCCTGGATACTAATAATGTTTATCTATCTTTGTAAATTGAGGCAATCTAAAGATTTCAAACAGGATGAACCTGGTTCATCTATGATGATTCATCTTACTGACAAGGTACGTACTCTTCTCCATATAGTAATTCAATTACAGTCACACATGAGCTGGAGTCTATCCATAATTGGTTAATTCCTAAGTCTTTGTACTAATCCATAAATGAACAGGTTCCAAGAAGTCACATCAACACTCAATTAGCCTAAAAATAGGGAACACTTAACCGTCAAATCAATGACACTCCTACAACCACTAGACTTCCACTTGAATAATTTTTTATCCATTGTAAAATTAATGTTGTTATAAAAGGTAATCATTACTCATCCCTTCATAAATCTTCCTTCAAACCAAGTTTAACTTATGTTACACTACCCAAAACCTGCAAAACTCGTCCTTTCCTCTCAACAAAGAAAAAAAATATCTTCACCTCCACCAACTTCCTCATCTAATTGCTCACCTAATCATGATTACGATGGAGGAAATTCTGAATCTGTCTCCAATTCTCCATTTGTTTACAGCTCTGAATCACCAGAAATTCCATCATCCCCTGAAAACACACCTATTCTTGAACCCACTCCAAACCCTACTCCTGCCCCCAAGAATCATCATGTTAAAGTTCTTGCACGAAAATCTGTTGTTTCTGGGGCTAGGGAAAAATTCTTGGAGGATCTTATTAAAGCAGACAAAGGCACTAAGTCAGATTCATCCAATGAGTCCTTCAAATCAGCTAATGAGGAAGAAGCACCTGGTTCAACCAGTTCTGAAAAAGGTAATCTTGAAATCGATTCTGAACTTACTTCTGCTGATAAAAGATTCGTGTTGGTAGGGTCTGTTGTTGATGTAGAAATACCTAGAAGAAAGAAGGGTGGGAGAAAAGAAAGAATTCTTGAGAGAAAGGGAGAAGAATATGTGAGGGGATCTAGGGAGGATGGTGCCACGCTGGTTATCTGTGGCCCCATTCCTGAAACTATGGGAGAAAAAGTCATTGATTTAGGGGGAAGCATAGTAGAGGAAGATGCAGCAGGTCTTGCAATTTTGAAGACATCTATAGATGAACCTGGTTCATCGGGGGAAGAAACATTGGCAGAAATGTTGAGAAAACTGGGGGAGTCTTATAACCCCAAGAGAAGAAGGAGTCAGAAACCCAAGAAGGCAACTCACCTAGTTCTTTCAAAGAAAAGCAAAATTTTTGAAGTTGCTGATANGGAAAAGCAAAAGTTGGAGAGCCTGTTGAAGCTATTGAGATTGAAGAAACTGGGTTGGACCTGGTCCAACAGGAGGAGCAACCTGCTCCAGGTGTGCTGAGACACCAAAACCCACAAAGGCTAAGGCTTATTCTAAGAAGTCAGCTAGGATGTCTGTCACACCAAAAAAATATTTTAAGAAGACCAGGGCTAAGCCAAAGAGAGTGAAAGTTGTTTATGATGATGATGCAGACTGGAGTGGAGAAGAGGAGACGGAAATTCGAGTGGTGACTGACAGGGTTACCATGTTTGGAAAAAGAACAATACTAAAGGGCAAGCTGGTGAAGGATTTAGAGAAGCCTGGTATGANGTTGGTAGAGTTTATGGGGAATGCAAGTGTCAAGGAAGGCAGGGTCACGTCTATGGTCAAAGGAATTGAGGTTTCCTTTGATGTCAAGGAACTGGGTGTTATTCTTAACGTACAAGTTGAGGGCTATTAGGCTTATACAAGGTAGAGATGGCCTTGTCTAGATGGAATGGCCTCAACAATCGACATCACCAGGTTCTTTAGTGATAGTGAGAAGGAGATTAAACCCAGACCGATTTACAAGAGTGAGATGAAGCCCGAGCACAAGCTACTCTTTGAGTTCGTCATCAAGTTCCTACTGCCTAGACAAGAAAGAAGGCACATGGCAAATTATATGGATCTTACTTTGATGGAATGCTTGTACAGGGGAAAGCAAATTAATTGGCCAGCTTTTATCATCCAACTCCTTGACAGAGTGGTGAACGGAACCAAGGCACACACAATTCCTTATGGCTTCATGCTGACAGCAGTGCTTGCACATTTTGGGGTTCCAGTAAAGAAGGCTGAGATGGCTACGACCAAAGATTATTTTGGGAAGAAAACTTTGCTTACATGTGACTACAATGTCAATGTTCATGTGGATGAACCTAGTTCATCTAGGAAGCAACCAGTCAACAACAAAGTTAGAACTTTGGTGCAAGAAAACGAGATTAAGGATATGGAGATCCTTC